>PISX010031769.1:0-16956 GCA_004024625.1 Mellivora capensis
AAAAATCTGGGTACGCCTGGCTGACTCAGTCAGAAGAACGTGCAACTCTTGATCTCAGGATTGTGGGTTCGAGCCCCACATGGGGTGTAAAGACTATTTAAAAAATAAAAAAACTTTAAAAACATCTGATTTGTTCTAAGCCTTCATCATTGTTTGTTTTTCCTCCATGTTGAATATATAGTTGGAACTGAGTGACAATATAATTTCTGGAGGTTTGGAAGTCCTGGCAGAGAAATGTCCTAATCTTACCTACCTCAATCTGAGTGGAAACAAAATCAAAGATCTCAGTACAGTAGAAGCTTTGGTGAGTGGAAAGTCTCTGAACTTGGTCTTTTTTGGTTGATCCGCTGAGATTTGCTTGTGTTTTATCTTGCTGATTTATATTTCACTCTTTGAAACTTCTGAATTTCTTATAGGTTTTTATCTATATGTATCTATATGTTTTGCTGTTTTCTCTTAGAATGAAACAGTCAGATAAATTTTTAGATCTAAGAGAAATTTATTTATTATTAACTTCAGGAGTTGAATATCTGGTTTTAAACTTCCCAGTATTTTCTTAAGTTCTATTCTTTTTCCTTCCTTCTTGATTTTTTTTTTTAAGTTATTTTATTTGCTCCTTTCTTTCCTGGTATGAGATGAAGTGAAACTCACAAAAATTGTTGCTCCAATTTAAAAAAGCTTGGGAGGAGGTTGAAATTGTTGACAATGAACTTGACTGGCTTTAAGCTAAACACATTGTTGTTGCCTATTTATGTACCTACTTGGTCAACAAAATATACTGAATGGCTACTATAGTAAGGCACTAAGCCAGGTGCTGGAGATTCAGTGGTGAAAAAACAAAGTTCCTATTCTTACGGAGTTTACATACAGGGCCTCATGAGAATTGCTATTGGGGGTGGGGGTGGGGGTGGGATGCCTGGGTGGCTCAGCTGGTTGAGCTTCTGCCTTCAGCTAAGGTGTGATTCTGAGGTCCCTGGATCGAGCCCGCTCCCTACCCTGCTCAATGGGAATCCTGCTTCCCTGCCTTTTCCTCTCCCTCCCTTGTGCTCACTTGCTCCCTCCCTCTCTCTGTCTCTCAAATAAATAAATCTTTTTAAAAAGAGAGATAATTGATACCAAAACTCTTCGTCATAAAATTTGAAAAATCCCCAAGTCATTCTTTTGATTTCAAATATATATTTTCTGGTTCATGAATCAAAAAGAAAGAACATAGTATTTAAAATAAAATCTTGAAATGTTTAAGTTTTAACTTTTTACTTTACAGCAAAATCTTAAAAATTTGAAAAGTCTTGACTTGTTTAACTGTGAGATCACAAATCTGGAAGATTACAGAGAAAGTATTTTTGAGCTGCTGCAGCAAATCACCTACTTAGATGGATTTGATCAGGAGGATAACGAAGCACCAGACTCAGAAGAGGAGGATGAGGGTAATCATTCTTGATGCTTGTAAATATAGGCTCCAGCCTAGCTATGCCATTTCGATTGGGCTTGGATATTTAGGTGTTGAAAAAAAAGATGTTAGTAAGACAAGAAAAATTATAAAACCCACAGCCCTAATCCTTTATTTCTTCTTTCAGGTTTCTGATACCTTTGGGGAATTAAATGATTATTATATTGTCAAGATCTGTGAAATTTTATATCCACATAAACTTGTTTAACCACTACCTGGTAAAAGTGGGAACTTGTTAAATAGTACCTTTTTTAAAAAAAAGGAATTGTTCCTTTTTGTACTGTTATCCATAATAGTCAAGAAATAGAAACACGGGGTGCCTGGGTGGCTCAGAGGGTTAAGCCTCTGCCTTCAGCTCAGGTCATGATCTCAGGGTCCTGGAATCGAGCCCCGCATCAGGCTCTCTGTTCAGCAGGGAGCCTGCTTCCCTCCTCTCTCTGCCTGCCTCTCTATCTACTTGTGATCTCTGTCTGTCAAATAAATAAATAAAATCTAAAAAAAAAAAAAAAAGAAAGAAATAGAAACAATCGGGGCGCCTGGGTGGCTCAGTGGGTTAAAGCCTCTGCTTTCGGCTCGGGTCATGATCCCAGGGTCCTGGGATCGAGCCCCACATTGGGTCTCTGCTCCGCGGAGAGCCTGCTTCCTCCTCTCTCTCCCTGCCTGCCTCTCTTGCCTACTTGTAATCTCTGTCTGTCAAATAAATAAATAAAATCTTAAAAAAAAAAAAAAGAAATAGAAACAACCCAAATGGTCGGTCTATCAACTGATGGATAAACAGTGCGATATAGCCATACAATGAAATATCATTCAGTCATAAGAATGAATGAACTACTGATATGTGCTGTAACATTGAAAACATTCTGTGTAGTGAAAGAAGCCAGACACAAAAGGCCACATTTTGTGTGACTCCATTTGTATGAAATGTCCAGAATAGGCAAATTCATAGAAACAGAAAGTAGAGTAGTGGTTGCCAGGGCTGGATGAGAGGAAAATGGGGAGTGACTGTTAATGACTATGGGTTTTTTCGAAGTGAGGGGGGTGTGGGGGTGATGGAAATGTTCTAGAATTAGATGGTGAATATATATTATTGGATAAATGGGTGACTAACAGATCAGATGATGGAATGGCTGTTGTTAGTAATGGGACACTGTTACTCTTGGTTGAAAATTTTTTTACTGTAAAAAGAAATCTGATAGAAAATGACAGAATGATAGAGAAGGTGGTTTTGAAGTGTCCACAAGGTAAAACAAACTTTAGTGCATGTAATGTTTCAATGAAAATCTGTATGATGGAAATATTTCAGTATTTAGAAACCATATTTTGGGGCGTCTGGGTGGCTCAGTGGGTTAAACATCTGCCTTCGGCTCAGGTCATGATCCCAGGGTCCTGGGATTGAGTCCCATATCGGGCTCTCTGCTCAGCAGGGAAGTCTGTTTCTCCCTCTCCCTTCCCTGGCTCATGCTCTAGCTTGCTCGCGCTCCCCCTCAAATAAATAAAATCTTAAAAAAAAAAAAAGTAAAAAGAAAAATAGGAACCGTATTTCTTGGGGCGCTTGTGTAGCTCAGTTGGTTAAGTGTTTTCCTTCGGCTTAGGTCATGATCCCAGTGTTCTGGGATCAAGCCCCACATCCTTGGGCTCCCTGCTCAGTGGGGAGTCTGCTTCTCCCTCTTCCTCTGTCCCTACCCCCTGCTTGTCCTCATTCTCTCTGTGTCAAATAAATAAATAAATAAAATCTTTAAAAAAGAAATAGAAACCATATTTCTTAAATAGTAAATATGGATGTTGTAAAAGGGAAATCTTTTTTTTTTTTTTTAGAGATTTACTTATTTATTTTAGAGAGAGAGCGAGAGCATGCGTGTGTGCATAAGCAGGGAGAGGCGCAGAGAGAAAGAGTCAAGGAGACTTCCCACTGAGTATGGAGCCTGACTCATGACCCTGAGATCATGACCTGAGTTGAAATCAAGAGTCGGACGCTTAACCGGCTGAGCCACCCACCCACCCCTTAAAAGGGAAATCTTAGACAAGGAAAATCACCCTGAGATACTTTCCACCTACCCGTTGGCTTAAGAATTTGAAGTGACTGGGGCAAGGGTGGATAGGATCAACATACTTGCAAGAAAATTTGCTCAGCCATTTGCTCATCTTTTAAAATATTTTTAAAGATGGAGATGAAGATGATGAAGAGGAAGAGGAAGATGAAGCTGGTCCACCTGAAGAATATGAAGAAGAGGAGGAGGAAGAGGAGGAGGATGAGGATGAGGATGAAGCAGGCTCAGAACTGGGAGAGGGAGAAGAGGAAGTGGGCCTCTCATACTTAATGAAAGAAGAAATCCAGGTAAATGGGCACTTTTTATGTGTATTGAATATTAATTATTTAGGCAAAGGGCCAAGTCCTATAAATAGTGAGTCGTGTAGAAATCTGAAAGTTGTTCCTAACGTGTGGGTCTGAGTGTATCTGTCTTGCCTGTCATTTTAACCACTGTCCCCCAGCTCAGACTGTATCCACATAATTCTAAATGCATATTGATTTACTGCCCAGATATCTTTCAAATCCATTCTGCCCGGATCTGCACTTCAAGATGTGGTGGAAACATTTTACAAAAGTTTCGGAGCCTCAGCTTCCTTCTTTGTAAAACAAAGATTGTATCAACCTCTTAGGCTTCTTTGAAGGATTTAACAGGATAATATATGTCAAGTGTCTAGTCACTGGCACTTTGTAGGCACTCAGGAAAACTTATCATTGCCCTGATGATTTCTTGCTTACAGTTTTGTAGTAGCTTTCCAAATGGCCTGAGTAAAGTGTCACCACTTAAGTGTTTCTTCCATGGTTCGGTTTGTGCCTGCCTAGCCTGAATGCAGATGTGATGGTATCACTTTAATGTTGAAACACTTTAATGTTTCCCTGTTGCCACCCAGGCGTACAAGGTCCATCATTATCTGGCCCCTGCTTCCTTCTCCAGCCTCTTCTCCCTCAATACCAAATTTAATTGTCATACCAGGCTGTTTCTTGCCTTTCTGTCTGTAGATACATTGTTTGCTCTTATCTGAAATGACTCTCTACCCATGCTCTCTGATCAACCTTATTTTCTTTTTTACGAAGGTAAACTTAAGTATAGTTGAAGCCTGGAAAGGGCACTGATTTTACGTACACATTTGTGACATTTTACTTACGTATACAATAGAGAGAGAGAGAGAGAGAGCAGCTTTGTGAGCTCTTTAAAAACTTAGATCATGCTTTGGGAGCTCTTTAAAAACTTAGTTCTGGGGACGCCTGGGTGGCTCAGTTGGTTAAGCCACTGCCTTCGGCTCAGGTCATGATCCCAGCGTCCTGGGATCGAGTCCCACATCAGGCTCCTTGCTCAGCAGGGAGCCTGCTTCTCCCTCTGCCTCTGCCTGCCACTCTGTCTGCCTGTGCTCGCTCTCTCCCTCTCTCTCTGACAAATAAATAAATTAAAAAAAAATTAAAAAAAAAACACTTAGTTCTGGAGTTGTCTCATTATTGAAGCTTTCTGTAACTTTTTATAGATAATCTCTCCTTCCTCCGTTACCTTTGAATCTCAGTTAGTCTTCTGTTGCCTGTAGGTACTTTTGTAAAAACTTGTTTATTTGGCCACTTTCTCCTAGATGGTGTGAGCTCCTTAAGGGGACGGTCATCTGTCTTTGTATCTCAGTATCTTGTACACTGACGGGGACATAGTAAGCTCACAGGAAGTGTCAGTTTACTTGAACAAATGATCTTTAGCTCCTGGGAATTACTGTTTCCTCCTAATGTTTTTAAATTACTGAGTTTTATTTTCATAATTCAAGTTTTTTATTATCAAAAATAATATGTCTTATTTAGACTAGAAGTTGTTAGTATTCTTATTTGTTCTCCTAATGACTTTTACATTGGTTAGATAGATAATATCACTGATCAATGATAATTTTTTTCTGATACCATTTTAAATATGAAACTAATGTGGAAAAATAGAACTTAAACTTGTTTGGGGCCTTAGTGAATCAGCAGCTATACAATAAGCATTTAAACATTCTTAGAGAAAATCAGCCTGTTCAGTTTACATCAGCATACAGCTTGAATATTTTGCCCCTGTTTGTTTATGTGTTTATTTATAAAAGAGTTAATTTGTTAGAGAGAGCACAAGTTGGGGAAACGGCAGGCAGAGGGAGAAGCAACTCCTTGCTGAGCAAGGAGCTGGATGCAGCCACCCAGGTGTCCCTCCCCTAAGTTTTAAGTTGTTTAATAAAATAATGGACTCATGTTATTTGGCTTTTGTCTTTGTCAGTAATTCTTCATTAAGTCTGTATAGTATTAAATAGTTTAAAAATGACTTTCAACCAACTGCAAATGTTTGTGTTTATCATTCCATTGAATTTTGGGGAACATTAACTAAAAGTGACATAGTCAGGATCCCTGGGAGGTTCAGTTGGTTAAGCATCTGCCTTTGGCTCAGGTCATGATCCCAGGGTTCTGGGATTGATTTCCAGGTGGGGCTCCCTCCCAGACTGAGTCCCCAGTGGGGCTCCCTGTTCAGTGGGGAGTCTACTTCTCCCTCTGTCCCTCCCCCTGTTGCTTTCCCCCTCCCTCTCTCCCTCTCTTTCTGTTGCAAAAGTGAATAAATAAAATCTTAAAAATAAAAAAGATTCTTGGGGCTTCTGGGTGGCTCAGTGGGTTAAAGCCTCTGCCTTTGGCTCAGGTCATGATCCCGGGTCCTGGGATCAAGCCCCGCATTGGGCTGTCTGCTTGGCAAGGAGCCTGCCTCCACCTCTCTCTCTGCCTGCCTCTCTATCTACTTGTGATCTCTGTCTGTCAAATAATAAATAAAATAAATAAATAAATAAATAAAATAAAAAATCAAAATAAATAAATAAATAAATAAATAAAATCTTTTAAAAAATTCTCTTAGAAATAAATAAGTAAATAAGTAAGCTCTCTGCTCAGCAGGGAGCCTGCTTCCTCCTCTCTCTCTGCCTGCCTCTCTGCCTACCTGTGATCTCTGTCAAATAAATAAACAAAGTCTTAAAAAATATATAGAAGTAAAATAAAAGTGACACAGTCAAGTATGGAGTAAAAATCTCTGAGATGATAGCCACAACGTCAGGTCAGTGTAGTACCTGGCTAGCACGTACCAGAAGCTTTCAAACATGATGAGTGGTTTGAATACTAAAAATGATATTTTTAGTATTTTTAATTAGTTACATTTTAAACATATTTTTAGAAGATGAAAGTCAGTACAAGCTTCCGAGACTGTTGAGATTTCAAAAGAAAGTAGGAGGAGATGGAAACGGGAATTGAGCAGCTGTTTTTGGTTTGAGTATCATTTTTATTTCAGTTACTCTTCAGAGGTCAGAAATTAATATGTATAAAGAAGGGCTTTATGTTTGTGTAGTATATTTCTTTAAAAATGGGGATGGGGGCTTTAGAAGAATTGGGAATTGTAATCCCTCTGGACTATACAGAGTACAATGAGCAAACAGTTCTTTGCCATTAGTTAGGGAAAGATCATAGTTTCTACTGAACAAGCTTCTGGTGAAAGCTGTTTTTATTGAGGGATATGATCTAATAGATGACACTAAACACTGAAGGCTTAGATGATAGCTGTCCTTGTGGTGAGCAAAGCTTAAGGTGCAGCCTTGTGGAATCACCGTGTTGTGCCCCTGAAACTCACATAATACTGTCTGTCAGCTGTACTTCCCATTTTAAGAAAGGCTTAAAAGCATGAATCAAATAATCTAACCATATTTTGTTTAAAACAAAATCTGAAGAAGCAATTAGATTTTGAGCCTTGGGGTTTTCTAAATTGTCAAAGTATAAATGTGATTAGTATCTCAAGTGTTTTTTTAAAAATTCACAAATACTTAAACATCCTCATTTATCATTCTCCACAGATCTGAGATGTTTAAAATGTGTCCCTTATCTTTCTCTCTCTCTCTTTTCTCTTTCTTTCCTTTTCCTTCCCATCTCTCCCCCTTTCTTGTCCCCTCTCCTCTACCCTCTCTTCCTTTCTTTTCCGCTTTAGTTTAAAGCTTTAGGTTCTCTGATTTTTATTGTGGTTCCTTTTTATGCTACTGACTACCGCATTTATTTCTTCTCCTCTTTGTATCTTGATAGTGTTCTAGTACAGAATGCTTTTCAGTGTTAAAATTGGTTGTATAAGATTGTTTTCTGATACAAGTTTCCTTCAGTCAAGTTTCTCAGGGGATTCTACCTACATGCTGGGAAATTAGGTTCTGTTTAGTATTTCTAGACACAAATGGGGCTGTGGATACTATGAAAAGGATGGGTTGTCCAAGTTTTCCTCTAACTACCCAGAAGTTCTTGACATTTGCCACTTAAAAGTATTTTTAAGGAGCATTAAACTTTTGTGGGGTTGGAGGAGAGACCCTAGATTGGTTCCATTTTTTTTCAAACATATGGTAGAACTCAACTATTTAGAACATGGCGGTAAATGTAAAACACCTCTATTAGCCAAAATATAGCAACAAAAGACATTTTCTTTCTATGTAGATGAGTGTTCAAGCTGTTATTCTAAACCTATTTTCTCTTATATTCAATTCTCTAATAAGCTTGTCAGTCTATTTTCTGAATCCATAGCAGATTAAAATTGAAGTAGTGAAACTGATAAGAAGGCACGAAAACTAGGAAAAGATACAATTTAAAATAGAGGCCAGGGTTGGGGACGCCTGGGTGGCTCAGTTGGTTAAGCGGCTGCCTTCAGCTCAGGTCATGATCCCAGCGTCCTGGGATCGAGTCCCACATCGGGCTCCTTGCTCGGCAGAGAGCCTGCTTCTCCCTCTGCCTCTGCCTGCCACTCTGTCTCCCTGTGCTCGCTCGCTCTCCCTCTCTCTCTGACAAATAAATAAATAAAATCTTTAAAAAAAAAAAAAATAGAGGCCAGGGTCATTTTTATTATTTTTTATTTTACTTTATTTTTTCAATATTAAATAAATAAATAAACAATAAATATAATAAATTATATTTATTTTTTAAAGATTTTATTTATTTATTTGAGAGAGAGAATGAGAGAGAAAGCATGAGAGCGGGGAGGGTCAGAGGGAGAAGCAGACTCCCCGTGGAGCTGGGAGCCCAATGTGGGACTCGATCCCAGGAGTCCAGGATCATGACCCATGCTGAAGGCAGTCGCCCAACCAACTGAGCCCCCCAGGCTCAGGTCGTTTTTAAAAGGAGAAAACCATCCTACATATTTTGATAGGCCCTGAGGGAATCAGGAAATACTAATTAGTGTTATGTTCATGATCAAATGATTATGACTGATTATTCAAGAGAAAGGTTTGTTAGGTTTAGCATAAAATGGTAGAAGGGCATTTTAGAGATTTCTATCCTAATTGGTTAAAGTAAAAAAACAAAAAACAACAACAAAAAAACCTATTATGATGTTTCAAGGCTGTGTTTACATCTTAGCTATCCAGAACAGCTCCTTCCATAAAAGTTGTAGATCAAGTTTTGTGGTTTTATTGACATTGCTATTTTGATGTGTAGATTTTTAGATGTAGGAGAAACTTACAGATCTTTCTAGATGAACACTTCTTTTATTGATTGGAAAAATGAGGTCCAGGGAGATTAAGTGACTTATTCAATGCATGTAAGTATGTTGGGGCTAGGATTCAGGTAACTTCTATCTCACTCTATAAAATAGGAAACCTTTCTTTGAAATTGTCTAGTTAACTCTGTCTGTTATAGTAGCCACTGGGCACATTTTTTTTTTTTTTAATTTTTTTAAAGACTTTAATTTTTTGGCAGACAGAGATCACAAGTAGGCAGAGAGGCAGACAGAGAGAGGAGGAAGCAGGCTTTCCACCGAGCAGAGAACCCGACGTGGGGCTCGATCCCAGGACCCTAGAATCATGACCCAAGCCGAAGGCAGAGGCTTTAACCCACTGAGCCACCCAGGCGCCCCTACATTTTCGTTATTTAAGTTAAAATTAAATAAAATGAAAAATTGAGTTCCTCATTTGTACTGGTCACATTTTATTTTATTTTATAATTATTTAAAGATTTTTTATTTATTTTTATTTTTTTAAAGATTTTATTTATTTATTTGACAGAGAGAGAGAGACCACAAGTAGGCAGAGAGGCAGGCAGAGAGAGAGAGAAGGAAACAGGCTCCCTGCTGAACAGAGAGCCCGATGTGGGATTGGATCCCAGGACCCTGAGATCATGACCTGAGGCAAAGGCAGAGGCTTTAACCCACTGAGCCACCCAGGCACCCTAAAGATTTTTTAGATCTTGAGATCAAGAGTTGCATGCTCTACTGACTCAGCCAGCCAGGAGCCCTTGTGCTGGTCACATGTTAAATGCTCAGTGGCCACGTGTGGACAGCACAGATGCAGAACATTTCCATTGTTCCAGAAAGTTCTTTTAAACAGCGCTGGTCTAAAATGTAACTTATTTTCATAAGCTAGATTTAGTTGCGTTCTTAAAAAAGACTTATATGTTAGGCAGAGGTTGTTAGAACATTCATAGAATAACCATAGTTTTTTTTTTGCTTTTGTTGGAATGTATTACTACCAAACGGTGAAAAGTATGTCAAGGCTTTTTATTCTCAAACTGAATATTTGGTTTTCAAGGATGAAGAAGATGATGATGACTATGTTGAAGAAGGGGAAGAAGAGGAAGAAGAGGGTGAGTTGCATTAGCCGTAAAAGGAATCCTAACATTAACGTTAGAGCTCTTATTCACATGCTTTAAAGAATGTGTTTATAATAATTCATATTATTACTGGCCCCTGATGTGATTTTGGTAACATAGAGTGCCTTGAGATGTGTAAAACCTTCTTCTTCTTCTTTTTTTTTTTTTTAAAGATTTTATTTATTTATTTGACAGACAGAGATCACAAGTAGGTGGAGAGGCAGGCAGAGACAGAGAGAGGAGGAAGCAGGTTCCCTTCCTGAGGTCCTGACCTCATGATCCTGAGATCATGACCTGAGCTGAAGGCAGACGTCTGGCTAAGTCACCGTGCCCCATAAAACCTTTTTTTTTTTTTAATTTATTTATTTGACAGACGGAGATCGCAGAGAAACAGGCAGAGAGAGAGAGGAGGAAGCAGGCTCTCCGCTGAGCAGAGAGCCCGATGCGGGGCTCGATCCCACGACCCCGGGACCATGACCCGAGCCGAAGGCAGAGGCTTTAACCCACTGCGCCACCCAGGCGCCCCCCCATAAAACCTTTTTAAAAGAGTAATTTTCTGGGACACCTGGGTGGCTCAGTCGGTTAAGCGTCTGCCTTCAGCTCAGGTCATGATCCCAGGGTCCTGAGATTGAGCCCAGCATGGGGTTCTCTGCTCAGCGGGGATCCTGCTTCTCCCTCTGTCTGTGCCTGCTTCTCTGACTACTTGTGCTCCCTCTCTGTCAAATAAATAAATAATCTTTAAAGAAAAAGTAATTTTCTCAAGGCATTCAATAATTTCATTAAAAAAACCATCCAGCCTATAACATTTATTTTCAAAACTGGTATGAAGAGATGAGATAACCTTGAGCTTAATTTATTATTTTCTTAGGTCTTTCATTTTGAAGAGGATGAATGAAGCCTTGTCCCGAAGAGAAGAGTAGTTGAACTCCCAGAAAATGTTCTTTTGAGATTTGCTCTCTAGTACTCTTTACCTAGGCCTTTCAAAGTAAATTTAAAAGTTTACTAATGACTCTTAATGACCGACCCCTAGTTCTTGGTCTGTACTTCATGATTTGGCCACAAGGGTGCACAGCAAGCTATCATTATTTATGGATTTCTGAGTCTATTAAGTCTGTTCAGTACACCAAAATTGAAAGAAATTCAGAGAGGAAACTTGACGTATGATTTTTTATGCCATTAAGTTTTCAATAAGATAGATTCACAACTGTAATTTGACAAATATTCATTTGTAAAAAATACATTGTAAATTTTTCTTTCATTCTTCTTTCAGAAGAAGAAGGTCTTCGAGGGGAAAAAAGGAAACGAGATGCTGAAGATGATGGAGATGAAGATGACTAGATCATTCTAAGACCAGATTCCCTAATGTTCCTGGGTGTGCAATAGAGTGATCCCATCTTCTTTGTTTCTTCATGTACCATAGCGATCCCTACGGAAGATAACCTATAACTTTTTATAGGAAAAGTGTGGTTTTACTATTTTTGCCTTATCATTCCAAATAAGATTTACTAGTCTGTTAATGATCATATCATATGTAGAGAAAAA
Organism: Mellivora capensis; assembly: GCA_004024625.1. NCBI lineage: Eukaryota > Metazoa > Chordata > Mammalia > Carnivora > Mustelidae > Mellivora > Mellivora capensis. The sequence continues at coordinate 11,640 of PISX010031769.1, forward strand.
ATTTTCCTTGACCCCATTGTGAAGTTTATTTAGAATCTTCATTTTTCTCATTCAGGCTCACTGTATTAGTTATTTTTAGCCCATAATTAAAACATGATCACTTTTACACAGGCGTAGTTTGGTGCATTTCATTCATAAGGTTATAAAGTTATTTATAAGTTAACTGAAATCACAGTCGGCTGGAATATGAAATGAAAATAGGCTCTTGACTGATAAGTTGGTTATATTTTTAGAGGTGACCCAGAGATCTTTAGTTTGAAGGCAATGACTTGTTTTTGTTTTTTGGGGTGTGGGTATTTGGGTGCTTTTTTTGTCACATGAGTAACCTAGAAAGTAGGAGCAGAATAGCAGAGGTTCTATTCAACAATATAGTTCAAGGCTTTTGTGGAGGCTTCTGAAACCTTTTAAGCCAGGTGACTAATAATATTTTATTTTTGAAGGAAAAATGCTTGTACTAAGTTCAGAGACATGCAGGTGAGCCCTTTGTTTTTCTAGCTGAAAATCACAACATGCCAGCGGTTGTTAATTTTGTTTTGTTTTTAAGTGTGCATTCTTTTTCTTCCTCCCAGCAATTCCTTTATGATCACTTTCATTCCTTGTTTCACTCCCTCCCTCTATCTCCAAAAAAAGTTGGGAAACTTATGGCTCTCCAGGAAGACCTTTATTTAGTCTTTTATATCTCAGCAATCTTTTCAGACAGTCTCAGTTTTAAACAAGCTAAATGAAAGAAATTGAGTATTTTCTGAGCTATGAATACTATTATCAATACAGTTTTATGCAACGGATTCTGGTTATTGTTACTCTCTTGGTTGACAAGATGTACAGACTGTATTGATAGGGTGAAGAGAGAAAAGCAGAGGAAGCTTTCAGAAGCAGCATTGCTATTCCACAAAAGTTAGAACAATTGCCTGTTGATAATTAGTGAGACATTCAGGTCAAATTTGGGGGGAGGTTAGGTTCCCAAATGGTTTAGATACTACACTGAAAAGTATTTCTAATTTTTCGGAGTAGAACCTTTAATTATTCTTCCTAACAGTTTTAAGGTATTACCAGATATAACTTTTAATTGGAATACACTGGGCAGTTGGAAAAATATTTGAAACTAAATGCTAAAATTAAGATTTGTTTTCAAGTGGAAACCCACTAAAAATAGAAAAATATTTAGGCTGGGTGTGTTTCTTTATACAGCTACTAAATATGATAAGTAGACAAGTACATTCCCCTTTTTGTTGCGGAGGCTCCGTGTTCAAGGCAATTGCTTTTCAAACCTTGGCTTAATTTTTTTTCTGTTTTGAATATCTGAGTTTTTTAAAGTTAGCATCAGCAAATTAATTGAAGTTATACTTCTATACTGGGACACATTTAAATTACGGAGTGAAGAGCTTCCTTTTTTAGTTTCAGATGTATGACTTGGGGTTTCAAAGTAAAAATTACAAAGTTATTTGTGGGTAAACTAAAAAAGTTGTACAAGTGACTGAAATAAAACTCTTGGAATAAGTTCAGTGGGGGGACTGGTATCTCCAAAAGGCTAACATTTTACTCCTTTTTCTAACACTTGAAATGAATGCCCTGTTTTAGTCCCTAAGAATTCTCATTGCATAGTATATGCCAGACTATAAAATACTTATTTTTAAAATGAAATCTATATACTGACTTTCTTATCAATCATCTTATTGTGCAATCAAAATTAGAGTTCTTTGGTTTGAAAACAACATTTAGAGCCTCCAGATAACTTTTTAAGACTTATTTAGCTTTGTGGGTGGTATTTTCATGCAAATAAGTAAGGGTGGGTTTTATATTTTGTAGAAGTTTTTGGTCCTATTTTAATGCTCTTTGTATGGCAGTATGTATATAGTGTGTTAAATTTCCTCAAAACTCTCCTTTAAAAACTTTGAAGTTAATACTTTTGTGCAACTGTGTTTTGAATAAAGCCATGACAGTGTTAAAAAAAAATGCAGCACTCCTGATTATTCTTTTATTTCTGACCGTTCCCTGTTTTTTTTTTTCCTGTGACTGCTGTAACTTAAAGTTTTGAAATTGAATTGCTTCAAATAAATGGAAGATTTGTTGTTAATTATTAGTTTCAGTGTATGACCTTCACTTTTTGAACACCATGGCTGGGGGCTTTGAGAGTCTTTTTAAAAACAAACAACTTGGAAGTTCTCAAACACTTGGATGTATAATTTAACCCATCATCTGCCTTATTTTTTTTTTGTCCAAGAAGCAGAAAAAGTTCAGGATTCCCTTAATTTTCCTTTCGGAGTTGCAAACTGAGCCAGTACTTTTAAATTTTTTAAAATTTATATTCAGTGAACTAACACATTACTAGTTTCAGAAGTAGAGTCCAGTGATTCTTCAGTCGTGTCTAATACCCAGTGCTCATTACATCACAAGCCCTCCTTAATGTTCATCACCCAGTTACCCCAACCCCCTCCCCCCACTCCCCTCCAGCAACCCTCAGCTTATTTCCTATGATTTAAGAGTCTCTTATGGTTTGAATCCCTCTCTGGTTTCATCTTATTTTTTCCTCTCTTCCCCTATGATCCTCTTGTTTTGTTTCTTAAATTCCACATATGAGTGAGGTCATATGATAATTCTTTCTCTGATTGACTTACTTCACTTAGTGTAATACCCTCTAGTTCCATTCACTGTGGCAAATGAGCCAGTACTTTTTGCATTTTAGTGTGAAGTAATAACTTTGTTACCTATAGTTGAAGTAACTTATCTACAGTTAACTACGGTGATTATAAATCTGCTGTACACAAATAGTTTTTTTTTTTTTTTAAGATTTTATTTACTTATTTGAGAGGGAACACAAGCAGGGGGTTAGGGGAGAGGGAGAAGCAGGGGCCCTGATGAGCAGGGAGCCCAACACGGGGCTCGATCCCAGAACCCCGGGATCATGACCTGAACCGAAGGCAGACAACGACTGAGCCACCCTGGCGCCCCTGTATACCAATAGTTTTAACGAATGAATCTAAAGTCTTCATTTATACTGCAGAATTTTTTCTTCAGAATCCTTAGATAATATAATACAAACAATTCTTGCGTGTTCACCTTGATTGAAACCTGAACCAACGTTTTTTCTGCTGTCTTTTGTTTTTCAAGGGAGAAGTGATTTTTAACATGTTTCATTTGTTGGGGTGCCTGGGTGGCTCAGTTGGCTAGGTGTCTGCCTTGGACTCAGGTCATGATCCTGTGGTTCTGGGATGGGGCCCCTCGTTGGGCTCCCTGCTCAATGGGGAATCTGCTTCTCCCTCTGCCTCTGCTGTTCCCCCTGCTTGTGTGCTCTCTGTCAAATAAAAAAAATCTTTATCATGTTTCATTTATAGACAACTCTGGAATGTAGCTTACAAAGTCAAGGCACAAATATGTTAAGTAATGTTTTCAAGATTGCCTACAGTTTAATATTGAAAAGGTATTTTAATTACAGAACTCTGCTCCTTGAGATATGGAAAATATTGAAGTATATCTCGACTATAGAAATTGTTTATTAAAATTAGTATTCTTGTGTGCATGTGTTTTACGTCTTAAAAGATTCAAAGCCTTTTTCCCCTTGTTTAAAGAAAATGATAGAACTACACTAAAGATTTTTGGTGGTGTTAGATAATGAAGCAATTCTGTGAGATTGTGATTCAAAACACTTAAGTAGTGTTTATCCCTTCTGTATTTTAAAGAGAGGCTTTTGAACATGTGACATTCTCCCAGTTGCTGAAAATTTCCCCTCAGTTCCTAGTATTGGATGCAATGATATTCTGCAGCTGTTACTTAATAATAGCATTCTACTACTGCATTCCTCTTTCATGTACTAATCAGCCTAAGATTTGAAAACCCGGCCTGGGTGACTTGGCCCGAGGCAGTGACTTGTGTTAGTCTGTTGATCAGTCCTAACTTGAAGGAGGAGAACAGGTTATACCACAAAGTGGAAATTATAAAATGGGTTGATCTCCAGGAGCATCTTTAAAAATAGCATATATACTGGTAAAATAGCTTTATTTCATACAAATCTAGTCACTGTTTCGGGTGATAAGCCTGAAGCAGGGTTACCCCATAACAGCAATTCTGACTAAGAATCAGAAGCAACTATGACTTTTTTAAAAAGAGATTTTATTTACTTATTTGACAGAGAGAGAGATCACATGTAGGCAGAGAGGCAGGCAGAGAGAGAGGGGGAAGCAGGTTCCTCACTGAGCAGAGAGCGGGATGCGGGGCTCGATCCCAGGAACCTGAGATCATGACCTGAGCCAAAGGCAGAGGCTTCAACCCACTGAGCCACCCAGGCACCTCAGAAGCAAGTATGACTTATTCAAATGTACGAATATTTACAAATAACTCAAATTTTTGCTTAAGGTCATCATTTGACAAATGGACACATCCACATTACTGGTCAGTCCTGACACAGGCCATCAATAGGCCCGCAGTGCTGGCAGAAAAAAAACCCCCAAACAACAAACAACCCATTCCAGCTGTTAAGAAGTAACTGACACCAAACACTTCCCTATTTTCTGTGATTCTCCTATTAAATTTTCTTTAAAAAAAAAAAAAAGATTTTATTTATTTATTTGACAGACAGAGATCACAAGTAGGCAGAGAGGCAGGCAGAGAGAGGGGGGAAGCAGGCTCCCTGCTGAGCAGAGAGCCCGATGCAGGGCTCGATCCCAGAACCCTGAGATCATGACCTGAGCCGAAGGCAGAGACTTAACCCACTGAGCCACCCAGGCACCCCTCCTATTAAATTTTCAGACGGCGCAGCGCCATCTTGCAAGATGACAGCCATGACCTGTGCTTCCACTTTATCCAGCCAGCTGGATAAACTCATTCCACAGCCCCAGAGTTAGCTCCCTGAGGCGACTGGGCTTCTCTGTGTGGAGGCATTTTCTCCCAGTCTTCTCTTGGCACAGAGAAGCACAGTGTGCTCAGGGGAGCTCAGTATCACTTCTATGGACAGCTGTGACTGAGGAAGATGGCTTCGTAGAAGAACCTGTAAGTGTACTGGAAGGAACTGCAGTTGAAGCAACTATACTTAAGAACCAATGAGAGCAGCACCAGGGAAAACTAGCATCTGCAAGGGAAGCAGCAATTACAATCACTCTGCAACTCTGGCAGAGAAGTCAGTGCAAGTCCAGCATTTTTCGTTCTGCACTCCCCCCACCCCATACCATTTCCGAGAATATTCTGAGTTAAGAACGAATTCATTTCTGCTGTGTTAAGTATTTAGCATTTGTAGGAAATGAGTGAAATTTTCTGACTAGGATTCCAGGTCGAGGGGGCGCTTATTTTTACCAAGCTCTCTGTAATAGGCAATGTGGAGGGTGCT
>PISX010031770.1:0-16975 GCA_004024625.1 Mellivora capensis
AAAAAAAAAAAAAAAAAAAGGAGGGCGCCTGGGTGGCTCAGTGGGTTAAAGCCTCTGCCTTCCGCTCAGGCCCTGATCCCAGCCCTGCATCAGGCTCCCTGCTTGCCGGGGAGCCTGCTTCCCTTCCTCTTTCTCTCTCTCTCTGCCTGCCTCTCTGCCTACTTGTGATCTCTGTCTGTCAAATAAATAAATAAAATCTTTAAAAAAAGAAAAGGAACAAAATTCTAGACACTAAGGACTTGGTAGTGATCAAGGGAGGATGGAGAATGGAGTGGGGCGGGGGTGGGGGATGACAGAGGAAACAGAACTTAGGGAAGAATCCTACAAAGCAAATTACTGGGACACATGAATTTGAGAACACTATTGAAATTACCATATGATAGTAAATGAGAACCGACCTTTCCCTTCACGTCGCTTTTATAAATCAAAGCCAAAGGTCCCATTTGTATTTTATTACTCAAGGTGGTATTATCGTTCTCATTGTTCAAACAACGATATCTTTTCCTGCAAGTTATCTTTGCAATTATGGAGGGTGGGATGCCAGAGAGAAGGCAAACAGAAAATAGGCATCACATTTCTTCTACTAGAAAATGCTAATGGTTGCCAGTATTTCTGGTCTGTCACATTTGCAATCTAGGAAGGAAAGGGAAAATATGTAATGCCATTTAATTTAAACTCAGAGCCCAATCATCAATGACCTTTACACTCTGAAACCAGGGAGACTGCCCACATGGTAAATGCAGTCATGAGATTTGATTTCCTATTTGTTGTAGACACTGAACTGTTTTAACTGACACTGATATCTATTTGTAATAACTTCTGTATAAATTAAAAATCAATGTCAATTTCAACTCTCTGGGGTTTTTTGTTTTGTTTTGTTTTGTTTCTTTCTTCTTCTTCTTCTTCTTTTTTTAATGAACAAAAATTTAACTGAACATCTGCAAATGGCAAAACAACCAATAAAACAAGAGATCTGACACAGGGCTCTCCGCTGCACGAAACCCAGGACGGAGCTTCGGCTCCAAGGCTGACCCAACCCACGGGGCAACGTTGCAGGACCTGAGCACGCTTCAGGCTCCAGGGAGGTTTCCCAAATGGCATGACAGGTGAGGGCCCCTGATGGAGTTCCCTGCACCGGCTCCCCACCCCCACCCTCAGACTCCGCATGGTCTCGTTTCCGAGACGGTTCTGCTCTGCTTTAGCTGAAGCCCAGCTGAGCAGGTAGGCACAGTCCTCACCCCAGTCTGCGGACCCGTGTTCAGAGCCGGCGCCCGGTTCCAGGTGGGTCACCCCGCAAGCACGCACTCCGGGTCCAGGAGCCAGGCTATGAACCGTGCGGAGCAGAACACTCAGCATGCGTGGAAGGTGCGCGTGAACACGCACACGCGCGCACGCGCGTAAAAGCACACGCCTGCGCACGTGCACGTGCACGCACACACATACACACACCCCCACGTCCCTGGTGAGAGGGTTGCTGCGGTGGCTGCTTCAACTTCCCGCGGGCGTTTACTGGCAGGTGCTTACAACACCTTGCCTCCTGGGTGCCCACCGGGGAGGGAGACAGCACTGCAGGGGGGGGGGGGGGTGCCAGGGCACCCACAGGCAAGAGGAAAAGCGGGCTCTGCTGCAAAACCACCGCCCCCTCTCAAGTGCATGCACTTAAACCCTTCCTTTCTACACTGCCAGCTAGAATTTACAGCACTTTCCCTACAGCAAATGCTCGGGATCGGGAAAGCTGTCAGGGCTATTATTTCCTTTTTCTTTTCCACATTGATTTCATCTGAGACTGAACATATCAGCAATTATGCCTGTCAAATCCAGACTGAAACTTCCTATACAATTTTTAAACTATCCCCTGTTGACACCAGGCCATCTGGAGTTCGGTCTTCTTTACGAATCCCCATATGTACACAATCAGACCCGGCGGGCGGGCGACTGCAGGGGTCTCGTTTCAGGGCTCCTCCTCCAAGAGTGCAAGCCAGGTAGTGTTCCTCGTAAGAATAAATACGAAAATGAGAAGGACGTGCTTATGAGACAAAGAAAAGGAAGACCAGTAAACAGTGTGGCAGTAAAAGTTGTATTCAGCTGGGTTGGGAACGCTTGCTCAAAACGAATGTGTGATCCAATGTTTGCTCTGTGTGTGTGTGTGTGTGTGTGTGTGTACACACACATATATAACTAGAAGACTATAAAAATCAAACAAAAGCTTGGTAAAAGTTAGCTTTTTAGGGGCGCCCGGCAGAGAGGGGGGCGCAGTCAGTTAAGCATTGGATTCTTGATTTCGGCTCAGGTCATGATCTTGGGGTGGTGGGATTGAGTCCCCAGCTGGGCTCTGTGATCAGATAGGAGTCGGCTTGAGATTCTCTCTCTCCTTCTTCCTCTGCCCTTCCCCCCACTCACTCTCTCTCCCTAAAATAAATAAATAAGGGGGAGCTGGGTGGCTCAGTCCTTAGGCGTCTGCCTTTGGGTCAGGTCATGATCCCAGGGTCCTGAGATGGAACCCCACATGGTGGGAGGAGGTCCCTGCTCAGCCGGAGGCCTGCTTCTCCCTCTCCCTCTGCCCCTGCTTTGGGCTCCCTTTCTCATTGCCTCTCCATTGCTGTCAAATAAATAAATTAAAACTCTTTTTTAAAAATAATAAATTAGGGGTGCCTGGGTGGTTCAGTGGGTTAAAGCCTCTTCCTCCGGCTCAGGTCATGATCCCAGGGTCCTGGGATTGAGCCCCACATCGGGCTCTCTGCTCGCCGGAGGAATCTGCTTCTTCCTCTCTCTCTGCCTGCCTCTCTGTCTACTTGTGATCTCTGTCTGCTAAATAAATAAATAAAATCTTTAAAAATAATAATAATAAATTAAATATTAATAATTAATAATTAAATTAAATATTAATAAATAAATCTTTAAAAAGAGAGAGAGAGATGTTTCTATGTACTATTTAACGGGCCTGTTTTCCAAGGTCTCTATAGTAATCTGTATTGCTTTTGTTATAAAACAACAGAAAAGTTTTAAAGTAGCATGAGCTGGGCTGCAGAGAGAGTGTGTAAGGCTCCTTACAGAGCCCAAATAGCCAAGTGTATATAAATAGAAGGAAAAGTACAATGGTATGTAAATAAACATACAGGGAGCTCAGGAAGATAGAGCTGAGCTGGTGAAACTGGCAGAGCTGGAATCACCACCCCAGAATATTTTCATCCACACCCACAACGATATTTACATAAACTCACCATCTGAGATGTCTCATGTTACTGTCTTGCCATTTAAGCAGCCCTGACACTCCAACAGTCTTCTTTACAACCCTATACTGAGCACCTTAACCTCACTCTGGCAGATAAATTCAAACGGCAGTAAATTATAACACGGGGAGTCTCTTTTGGTAACAGCTCAGAACAGAAGAACTCACCAAACTTTTCCAAATGCCCCGATTTTTTGCAGAGAAAGAAGGGACCAAGGGAAAAGACGATATGGTTTAAAACAAACACAAACAAAAATACTATTCCCTCCTTGCAAGCTAATAGCACTAAATTGTAACTGCCTTGTAAATCTCTCCCAATTTATGCTCCATGTAAATCTCCAACAGGAGTTCTCTTACTGCACCCTCCCCTAGAAAGTGCTTGGCAGGATGTTTATAGAATCATTACTGGAACATTTTTCTCTGCAAGAAAAAAAAAGTCGTGGCCGTGGTTCCATTCTTTAGGGGGTACAAAAATGTATTTCAGGAGGCAGTAAGCCTTTTCATTTAAAAAAAAGGGGGAGGGGGACTCAAGTTCCAACCATAATTATATTCTCACAAAGAAATTGAGAAATGGGATTTTCTTTTTTTGGTAGATCAATGGCTTTATCCAAGCAACAGCTCATGAATAAATCTCTTTTTAAAGATCTAAAATGTGACACAAGCTCATTATTAGAAAATATTCAAATAACTAAGTATATAGCTTTAAGGGGGGGAAATTGTGGTACAGTGTTCTGAACAGGAGCTGCATTCTCAATGATGTATCTTTTTTTTTAATTATTGGGAAGTACATTTTTGGTTAAAGTGTATCTTCTGTGAGATCCCTTTTCCTACATATTTCAACTGTAACAAAATAATGCAACACTAATCTCTAAGACTTTTTTCAGTAATAGATGTTTTTCCTCAGTAAATCAATGCAAAGGCTAATCGGGGTGGAAGGTGACTATCTCTTGTGGTTATAAATACATTTGCATTGCTATCAATCTTTTCCACTACCAACGTTAAACGAGGCTGAACAACCTAGGGGGAAAATGAAAAAAAAAAAAAAAAGTTCAACGTTAGCACGTAGTAAATGCTGCCATCAAGTGGCCAAATCGAGAGTTGCCGCAACAGCAACAAAAAAGTTGTCCACAAAATTGCTAACACAATGTTTCAAACCTGGAATTAAAAAAGTATGACGACCATTTTTATAATAAACGGGGGCCTTAAAACTGACCTCTGGGTAAAAGGTGCCCAATAGCCTGTTTCAAACAGACCGCAAGCTAAAAATGTGGCCCAGAGGGGCGCCTGAGTGGTTCAGTCGCTTAAGCCTCTGCCTTCGGATCAGGTCATGGTCTCAGAGACCTGGGATCGAGTCCCACATTGGGCTCTCTGCTCAGCAGGGAGCCTGCCTCTCTCTCTCTCTCTCTCTCTCTCTCTGCCTGCCTCTCTGTCTACTTGTGATCTCTCTCTGTCAAATAAATAAATAAAATCTTTTTTTTTTTTAATGTGGCCCAGAAAGCCAAAAAACAAAAAACTACAATAATACTCTACAAGTGAATATTCTTTAGGGTATTAGCATTAGTAGCTTATTACTAAGTCATACGCCCCCACCGCAAAACCAGTCTAAGGCAATGTTGTATGTTGGTGGCATTGAACTTGAACTATTAAATATTAAAAGGCATTGAACTCTATCTTGCAATGTTAAGAAAGAAATTGTTTTAATAATATTAGCACTTAACATGGACAAACGGTTTTAAGAACTTTCATTGTTCATTGCCTATAATTAACGTTGAAGAAGATGGAATGTCTGAATGATGAGAAACACCTTGCATGGAACTCAGCCTGATATATTCCCATAGTGGGTGTGGGAGGTATAGGTTTTTAACATGTAAAAGATGGGTTCCCATATCTCTATGATCAATTATAAATTAACTTATTTTCATTTTGTGTGGTGGGGAAGGAAAGTCTGAAATAAAGGTGAGAATTACAAAAATGTGCAATTTTTTGAATCAACAGATATTAACAATGATCATTCTTTTCTTTCACACCAGTGAAAGCACTGAGCCCAAGTAGGCATGTTTATTCTCAAAGAACTTCTAAGCAATGCAGGCAATTAGATAGTTCATCATTGCTCAATGAACAAACACATTTTAAATATACATTTCATAGGCAACAGAATCTTGGAAGAGCTCGTTCTGAGGTTCTCAAAATTCTATAAAACCTATGGCATAAAGTAGGGTTCTCAAATTTTGGTCAAAAGTCAACCTGCAAAGGAATCACATCAAATGCTTACTAAAAAATGGGATTCTTAGGGGCATCTGGGTGGTTGAGATGGTTAAGCATCTGCCTTTAGCTTAGGTCATGATCCCTGGGTCCTGGGATCAGAACCTCACGTCGGGCACCCTGCTCAGCGGGGAGTCTGCTTCTCCCTCTGCCCCTCCTCCTGCTCATGCTCTCTCACTCTTCACTCTCTCAAATAAATAAATAAAATATTTTTAAAAAGTGGGATTCTTAGACCTTATCTTGGACCTACTGAGTCAGAATTCCAAGAGTGGAAGCAATGGAATCTGAATTTTTAACAAATCCCTTAAGTTACTTTTATGACATTATAGTTTAAGAACCTCATCATTTTAGTAAATGAGAGATGAAAATGAACTCATTTTCCTAAGATCCCAAAGTTAGGATTAGAATCAGAAACAGAAACTAGTCCTCTGCCCTTTGGCCCAAAATTCATTATCCTATACTATATAAACTGGGAAATAATTTACCATATCAGATCTCAAAATCTTTGCAGGATGATAGGAAGCTACTGACTGCATACAGAAGAGACACTTCTTATGCTCTTTAATAAGTTTTTTAAAAAGGAGCTACATTATTAACAAGAAGTTATAACAGCATGAGTTTTCCTTTCTCACTATGCATCACCATTAAAACTAATAATAGCTGACATTTCTGTGAAGACAACAGTGCAAAATGGTGTCCACTCCTTTGTTGACTATGAAGCCAAACAAAAACAAGGTCAAGAAACAGAAATCAAAAGATGAACCTACACAGGTTGGACTGTTTGCCCAAAGAGAGGAACGATAATTCCTTCCAAATCTGAAGACCAGACATAGTGTGACTTTGCCAGCCCTTGAAACTGGACTGGTCTTCTGCCTTGCTTTGACCAGAAGAATACAGCACAAAGGGTGCTTTGAGACTTCCTCAGCTCAGCCATGAGAAGCCTTGAAGCTCCTCACCCTCTCAGAACGCAGAGGGCATCCTACAGTGAAGAGAGCGAGGCTGATAACCATGTGGAGAGGCCCAGGCAAGCCAGCTCTCTCAGCCCTCACAGTGGCATCTCCAGCTTACCACAGCCACATCAATGAGCCCAGATGAGACCAGCAGAACTGCCCAAGCAACCAACAGAATGAGAAGCCGTAATAAGTTGTGGTTGATTAAAGCCACCCAGTTTTGGGGTGGTTGTTACATAACAACAGATAATTAATACACCAAGGAACAACCAGAACCCTAAACTACAGCATATGAAGCAACAATCACAATATTCAACCAACCACAGCTGCTGCCAAGTACAATGAAAGCAGTACAAACACAGAGGAGGGCTCCGGGAAGAGACCCGAGCCCCTATAGGCTCCAAGCAGAGTGAGGCATTTGTCACACTAGGTGGTGGGAATATACCAAGACAGGATCACTCTTCACCTGAATGTCCAACTAGGTTTATGAAGAAGCTATGGGAACCCTCAGTAAACCTTACTTTATTTGACGGGGTAGCAGAATACCCAGGGTATTCTGTGTATTCAGAATACCAGCTGGGTACCCAGCTGAATAAGAAAGCATACACATGTGCCATCTTTTCAAGAGCTACCGAAAGTGGAACAGGGTGTTGGAGAAACTCTCATTGGCAAAGAGTCCTGCAGAGAAGCAGGGAAAATCACTATGAGAAAAAGAAAAGAAAGGAAAGAAGGAAGAAAAAAAATTTTGTGGATTCACTGTGTGCTGAGAGACTTCTGGCTAACTCCAAGAGAGTTGATTTAAATACATAGGGTAGAACATTAGTGGGAATGTGCTCAAAAGCCATGGTCTATATAAAATTCAAACCTCTTCCCTCACTCTACCTGGGCCTCTACTGTACTAGCCATCATCAAAGAGCTGATTCAGTAGTGTGTTACAGAAGAATAGTAGAAAAAAAACAGCTGGAGCTTATACAAGAGTAGTACCAAAAGCCTGAGAAAAAGAATATGGCAAGCAGACGGCAGATAAGAAGTTGCAAGAGCCTAATACACATCAGTCCAAAAATGATAAACACTGTACTCTTCAAATAAGTTATTTCTAAAATCACAACCCTTCTGAAGCAAGAATTCAGACAAGATATAGTAGAACTAAAGGGGGGAAAAATCACAAAATAAATGTAATGAAAAATGATGTGTTAGAATTTAAAAAAAAGAGAAAAATGAAATTATTACATAAATGAAGGTTACAATAAAGGTATTAAAAGGAGGAAAACAAGCCATTTCCAAAAGTACAGAAATACAGAAGAGCATAGGTTTTTGTTTTTTTTTTTTTAAGTATTTGAAAGGAAATTACTGTTCTGGAGTCAAAGGAGATCCAACACGTATATAATTGACATTGCTAAATAAGAAACATTACAATAAATATTCAAAGATATAATAAAAGAAAAATTCCTGAAACAGAGGAAGAAACAAACATGTAGATATGGGGACACTGCATACCAGAAAAACAGTTGCTAAAGAATGATCAGCCTATAACCTGAGAAACTTACTGGAATACAATGTTACAGTATTCTATAGGGGTCAAGAAAGAATCGATTTTTCCTAAAGAATAAAATCTGGCTGGCCTCCAAGTTTTAAAAAAAGGTCACTGTAGAAGGCAACAGAGGGATATCTACTAAGTCTTCAGGGAAGGGAAAAAGAAACCATGAATGATCAGTCTAAAAAGTTTTCATTTCAAGTATAAAGTCATCAACAGCTAATAAGAAACATACAAGAACACAAAGATACAAGAAAATCAAGAACACATCTCCTTTGAGCTCTTTTTATTTTTTTATTTTTTTTTTTTTTTAAAGATTTTATTTATTTATTTTGAGAGAGAGGCAGTGAGAGAGCATGAGCAAGGAGAAGGTCAGAGGGAGAAGCAGACTCCCCGTGGAGCTGGGAGCCGGATGCGGGACTCGATCCCGGGTCTCCGAGATCATGACCTGAGCCGAAGGCAGTCGTCCAACCAACTGAGCCACCCAGGCGTCCCTTTTGAGCTCTTTTTAAAAACAATACCTGCAGTATGATATCCCATAAATTTAGAGAAAAATGGAGAAATTGTTGTATGGACTGTAAGAATTATCTGTAGAACAGAATAAAAATGTAATAGACCATAACAATTTAGAAATAATACAACAATCTTACCTCAGGTGACATAAGGGAAGGAGAAGTAGGAGAAGGTGGAAGAAAGAGAAAACATACTCATCTCTCTTTGAAGAGGAGTCAAATAGATATTGAATCTTAAAGCAACAGCTCATTAAATCATGATTTCGATATATAAACACTTGGAAGAAATATGAACACCTCAGACCAAGTAGCAAATAAAAATGATCAAAAAAATAAAAGCAGATCGGGGCACCTGGGCACCTCAGTCAATTGAGCGTCTGCCTCTTGATCTCAGTTCGGGGTCTTGATCTCAGGGTAATGAGCTGGGGTTCTGCACTGGGCTCCGCACTGGGCATGGAGCCTACTTTAAGAAAAGAAAAAAAAAACAAAAAACTAAAAACTGATCATAAAAAGATAATGGGTTCAAAATTAAAACGTGATTGGCGGAACTGTGGATCCCGGGTCTGAGAGGGCTTGGGGCCGTTTCCATTGAATGACCGGGAAGGCTGTCCGTGCATAGCGTTCCTGCAAAACTGCTGAACGGAAAAGGACCTTCGGGAAATTTCTCTGGACACCACTGAAATTAACAAACCTAGTGGCCCTGGGCCTTTCCAGTTTTTCCTGGCAAGTGGATTTCGAGGCACCATGTCTGCTTCAATGAAAGAATGCCTGCAGCTTCAGCTGCTAGAGATGGAAATGCTGTTTTCTATGTTTCCTAACCAAGGAGAAGTAAAACTTGGAGATGTAAATGCCCTGACGAATATAAATTGATATTTGGAAGGCACAAGGGAGGCGCTGCCACCAAAAATCGAATTTGTGATTACCCTCCAGATTGAGGAACCCAAGGTGAAAATTGATTTGCAAGTAACCATGCCTCACGGCTACCCCTATGCAGCGCTGCAGCTATTTGGACGGTCCTCTGAGCTTGACCGACAACAGCAACTCCCTCTCAACAAGGGTCTCACTTCCTATATAGGGACTTTTGATCCAGTGAGCTCTGTGTATGTGTGGCAATCCAGTGGTTGCAGGACAATAGTGCCTCCTATTTTCTGAACAGAAAGCTTGTTTTTGAACCCTCTACACAAGCAAAGCCAGTCAAGAACACATTCCCCCAAATGTGGATCTACAGTCACCAGATATATCACCAGGACCTAAGAAAAAAGATTTTGGATGTTGGGAAAAGGTTAGATGTGACTGGATTTTGCCCAGTATAATCTGTGTGGAGGGTTTCAAAGAGCACTGTGAGGAATTCTGGCACACAATTAGGTACCCCAGCTGGAAACACATTTCATGTAAGCATGCTGAAAGTGTCGAAACCGAAGGAAATGGAGAGGATGTGCGCCTTTTCCATTCTTTCGAAGAATTGCTCCTTGAGGCCCGTGGCGACTATGGATTAAGGAACGACTACCACATGAACCTGGGCCAGTTCCTAGAATTTCTCAAAAAACACAAAAGTGAGCATGTGTTCCAGATATGATTTGGTATTGAAAGTAAAAGTTCAGGCACCTAGGAAGCTAGTAAGAGGCCTGTGCTTATCATTTCTCCAAGTTGGTATTTCTGTGAATAAGATCAAAATAAAAGGGCCAGTGGCTGTTGGGCCTCCTCTGTGAGACACTTAGCCCCAGAATTTTTACCTGGTAATGAAACACAAAGGCCTTTTAACTTTATAACAGTGCAATTGTGATGTTACCTCTATGTTCTTGTGTTAACTGAAAACTACGTAATTGTAAATTAATAAAAACAATCAATTTAACCAGCGGGGGGAAAAAAATTAAAACATGATTGTCAAGACACTAAATAGGAAAAAGCCAAAAGTATCCTCTTTATTTCTGTATCTAATTTCCTTATTAGATCAAAAAGGAAAAACCATCCTCTAGGGATCAGAGTGATTCCACAAAGACCAAAGAAAAAGAAAAGTGCTGGTCAAGGAGAAGCCAGAAATCGAGCCAATGTCCCTGGATTTCCTCTTCCTTCCTCCACGGTGAGGGCAATAAAGCCCATTCCCCTCCTGCAGAAGGTACATCATCCAGACTAGGAAACCAAAATTAAACAATTATAAAAAATCATAGCCCCATTTCAATACACCTCATTGCCTCATTTGACATTTATTCAACAGAATTAATAGTGTCAAAGAACACAAAAGACACTTTTCACTATAATCGTATTAATTAGTCCATTTAAAGTAAGAATTTAGGGCGCCTGGGTGGCTCAGTGGGTTGAGCCGCTGCCTTTGGCTCAGGTCATGATCTCAGGGTCCTGGGATCGAGTCCCGCATCAGGCTCTCTGCTCAGCAGGGAGCCTGCTTCCCTCTCTCTCTCTCTGCCTGCTTCTCTGTCTACTTGTGATCTCTCTCTGTCAAATAAATGAATAAAATCTTTGAAAAAAAAAATAAAGTAAGAATTTAGATGAGTCTATTCAGAACTTTGTTAAAGATTATTTCTTTCCACAGTTGCCTTTCAGGGTTGCTTTTACAAAAATACTACCCTCTTTTATGTTTGTTTGTTTGTTTGTTTGTTTTTAACTATCTTTCATTTCACTGGCACAAGGGTCAAGAGAGAGGAAAGGACAAAGGAGTTCCTCTGAGAGGTGATAGTACCGGGTTAAGTTTGACATCCTTCCTCTCACCTTTGCATGATTTTCCCAACTTGTTTCAATGATTGTTCACAAAGGGTTGGAGTGGTGGACAACCCTGGAAAGCTGTGGTACAGACTTCTAGGAAAGGATGTCCTGATTTTATTCCAAGCAGCCGTGAAGAACTGGTAGGCTTGTGGAAACTATTAGGTGTTCCTGAGACTAGAAAACCACAGGACCCCCAGTGACAACTTTCTCATTCTCCATTAACTTGGGGGTGATGGTTCTTCCTCCCAAGGAAGCCATGGCTACAAGTGACAGTCTAGGTCACCACTTGGAGCTGGAACAGAAGCCACTAGGATATGAGTGAGGGAAGTTTTCCCAGGGAGATGGCAAGTTCAAAAGAAACCACAAACATCACAAAGCTGGACATACTAGTGAAGCAAGAAAACCTTGACAGAAAATTCTAATATGTACTGTGTGTACCAAAGAGGGGAATAAATGGTCTCAGTTGGTTCAAGTAACTAAGGTAATAAATATTACAGTTTTGTATACCTAACCATAAGCTCTTAAAATTCCTTCTAGCTAAGCTCTAACATTTGAAAGTGGATTCACTTCAACATTTCCACTAAAATGGATCCAGCAGGTTTTGAGTGCTGCTAGAGCCCATAAAACAGAGATGAATCACCAGGAAGAGCTTATCTCTTGTGATCCTCTAAAAAAATTATGACACAGAATCACACTACTTTCAGGAGCTGATGGATCATATCTAAATGAACTTTGAAAATGCATCACTTGGGTGTTATGCTGTGTGAGATTAGCTAGGAACATTATGTCTCTTGCTATCTCTAGGACAAGGGACCCAAGCAGCATACTTAAAGAGGGAGGTGGCCGCAGAGAGAGTAAAGGCAAAGACATCAAAGAATGACAAACTCAACAGTGAACTAACACTTGACTTTCCCTTACCAGCTAGACGTGCATGGAGCCAACTTTTAAGCATGAACACCTTTATCAGAATCACCTGCTTGAGAAATTGCCTATGCCTTCATTTCACACAGTTCATCACACTAAAAAGAGAAGGCTACCTGGATTTCATGTTCTCAGGTTTTAGGGTTTTCCTTTTCTCAAAGGAGAAAATTCAAATTAAAGGTCCTTTAATTTGAAATTTGAAATTTCATTTAATTTGAAAATACTTTAATTTGAAATTTAATTTGAAAATACCAAGACAAGTGGCAAACGATGATCATAATGAAAACATGGAGGTACTCGCTACCAGCATGTAATCCACAGTGAGCACGTTCAAGGGCTTGAAAAGGAAATGGGGTTTTGTTTTAAGGGGTGGGGTTGAGGATGGGCAAGGGAATGATTGGAAATCTCTAAGTTAGGGATAATTGTCTTCTCGAATAGAAAACACCAGAATCTACCTCCAACACATTACCTTGGTAGAACAGAATGTGGAAACAATGAACTATAGGAGCTCTCCCTTTTAAACGTTCCAACTGGCCCCAAACCATGAGCAGCTTCTGATCAACTATGAAGACCAACTGGGAAGACCAGAGCCCTTACCCCAGATTCCTGGCCTGATTAAACTTCCAAACACCTGTTCAACCCTAGAGTTGGGAAGAGCCTTTCAATCAAGACTGATAGTGGATATCTTGCCAACCTTTGTAAGCAGGGGCTCAGATTTAATTTGATTTAGGAAAATAAAGCAATATCATATTTTGTTATCTTCTACTTAAAATAATTTTAATAAAGTTTACTGTATTTTAATACCTTACACGTGTAATACCTTACACTTAAAACGTGAGTTTTATAGAACAAATACATCTCTGCCTCATGTGGCTTTCTCAGGGATACAGTCAACACAACCTTTCCCTCAGCAAAAATGTATTATGCTCAAATAACATCACCGCATTTAATTTAACTATTACCCAATGGCTTTAGCATACCATCTTTCTATTTGGACACTGTCCACAACATGGCTACTAAATGAATTTAAGTGTTAAGAAATATTGTGATCTAATAGCGGTGAAATAGAATCTATAGGAGAGTGGGACAGAATTCTAAATTCCAGATGAATCACTGTACCCACTTCTGACTTGCTGAAACTGACAGTCAATATGGTGGATGTGGATAGCTCAATGGCGCTGGTAGGCACTCCCCTTTACAAGCCAGCCCTATCTATGTATAATGGCTCACACACATGTTGGGAGCAGTTAAACTATGTCAGTGGCAAAAGACGGTAACACTGCAAGCAAGGACAGTGTCTTCTGATCTTAGAGCATCCCTTTAAGCCATCCCCAACCTGATTCCCAGAACCTGTAAATGTTCTCTTATATGACACAAGGGACCTTGTGGATAATCAGGTGAGGATCTTGAGATGGGATTACCTGGGTTACCCAGGTGGACCCTATGTAATCCTAAGTGTCCTTATGAAAGAGAGATAGGAAATCTGAAGGTGGAAAAGTTAATGTGACCTTGGAAGCAAAGAGGGGAGAGATGTAGCCACCGGCCAAAGGATAAGGGGGCAGCCTCTGGAACCTGGAAAAAGTAAGGAATGGCTTCTCTCCTTGAGCTTCCAGAAGAAACCAGCCCTGCCAACAACCTGATTTTACCCCCATGGACTTGATTTCAGAATCCTGTCCTCCAGAAAACTATGGCAATAAATTTGTGTCATTTTCAGCCACTAAGTTTCACAATCGGTTACAACTGCCGTTAAGAAACCAATACATATCTCTTCTTTCCCATATTCATTCAGAGTACTGAATCCTGAATTTATGGTGCCTAATAATTTACATTGTGCTTTTACATGGCTGGCCTAAGAGTTAAACTCCTCTAATGCTGAGATTAAATTATCCTTTATCCTTTTGGATTCAAGCATTTCAGTACTAGAGAGAGAGACCAGAAACCCATCCCCAGTGATCGTAATGAAAACATGGAGTTCCACCTGGGCCAGGCTTTCTCACACATACCATCTGATGAGATCCTTGCTAGACCTTTGAAAGGCAGGAGCTACTTTCTCAGGATTTTATAGAAGAGTAAACGGGCCAGAAATGGAGTAACCTCTACATCCCCCTCAAACCACACCCCTGCCGAGGAGCTTTCCCTGAATGCCTCTCCTCCCTCCAAGGGTTGGGTAGCACCAGCTCAGCTTCCCCAAGCCCCCACTGCAGCATTCTGATGGGACTGAGTCCTTGGAGCACTCTGATTTTTAGTTAGTGTACCTTCTGGTTCCCCATGCCCACCCTCTCTCTCGACACAGCCTTGAAGACAATAACGAGGCTTCATTTATCTCTGTATCTCTAGATGAGTGGCTGGTATTTGGGTGGGATTTAATAAATGGGTGACAAAGGTAAGGATTAAGTAAGGAAGTACAAAATTCCCCAAAGGAGGAGGATGACCTGTGATCGCTCATCCACCTTTCCAGATAGGACATTAGGGATCTTCTGGTTCTCCTCCAAGAATTCAGGGCTCCAACCAGCCTTCCCACTTAGGAACAGACCCAGACAATATACTTCAAACTCAAAAATTGGGCAGGAGGGTGCCTGGGTGGCTCAGTGAGTTAAGCCTCTGCCTTCAGCTCAGGTCATGATCTCAGGGTCCTGGGATCGAGCCCCGCATCGGCTCTCTGCTCAGCGGGAAGCCTACTTCCCCCTCTCTCTGCCTGCCTCTCTGCCTACTTGTGATCTCTCTCTGTCAAATAAACAAATAAAATCTTTAAAAAGAAAAAAATCAGGCAGTCAGAAGATTAAAAACAAGTAAATAAATGGGGATGGGGGCACCTGGGTAGCTCAGTCAGTTAAGCATCTGACTCTTGATTTCAGCTCCAGTCCTTATCTCAGGACCCTGAGCCCTGCCTTGGGCTCTGCACCCAGCAGGGAGTCAGCTTGAGGTTCTCTTCCTCTCCTCCTGCCCCTCCCCCCTCTCTAAAATAAGCCCATGAGTCTTTTTTTAAAAAGGTAAATAAATAAGTATCTGTGATTCTTATCTCCAGTTGTTTCTAGCTAATAACCATGGCTAACTTCAACATTACGTAAATTGGCCCTCCTAGGCGATCCCCTAAGATCCCCAGCACTTATCTAAGGGAGACTATATACCATCTCTAGATTAAGTGCTTACACTATTTTTTTGACAACCTACCTGGCTGATAATATTTCTAGTCATTAATTTTCAGGTTTGGGAAGAGGCAATTCAGCCATTTTTCACAGCCCCGGAGAAGTCATACACATTTCTGCTGAATCGAGCACAAGATAATGCTGCAAGACCCACTCAACTGAAACCCATCACCTCCGCCACCATACGTTGCTAACTATTAAAACAAAATGGGAATCGGTTTTTCAACCAATAGTTTGGCTAAAAGTCTCTCTTAGGCAGGTTTGACCTTTACATTATGAATTTCATTTTGCTGCGAGCTCTTACATTTATATTACTGCTTAACATGCACTCTTCATAGAAACCTGCCCTAACAATTCCTAACTGTATTTATTCATGCTGAGCATTCTGCTTAACTATTCGCCTAAAATGCAGTACAGCCAGCAGAAAAATAATATTTCCTGTTATTTCGGAACGGTGAAGGTCAGACCAGTTTCATGCACAGGGAAATGAAATGTTTTGTGTCTTGAGGCTGTGCGGTCTAATTTCAATGCTCTCCTTGATGTCGATGGGAGTGCCTTCACCGGGTCCTCCTTTCACTGTGTTCTCTGTTGTCCTCCTCTGCCCTCTCCTCAGTGCCTTTTTAACTGAGCAAGGTGACTTCTAACGCCCCACCGTCCACAGGAGGGAGACAACATGCACAGCACCGAAAATTTAGGTTAAGATCGGCCTTTGTTACCAGAAAACAAGAATTACATTCATGAAAAGGTTCTGCAAAGTTCTCTAATCAGCGAATTAATCCATTCAATAAAATAAGTTATTTCATCCTCTATACTATTTGGAGGAATGAGATGATCTCACAGATTGCCCCCTATTGGTTTCCAATTAAACTTGCATGCAATGGTGACATAAGCCCATCCCCAATTTAAGGGGCCACCTTCCAAAGAGCCTTACAGCATAGTGGCTCAATGCTTGGGCTCAGAAAGACCCAGACTGGAGACTTAGCTCTAGTCAGTTATTTGCTGTATGAACACAAGGCAGGCTACCTCCTTGGTGCTGCATTCAGCAAAATGAATGCCCACTGTTTTATTATGATGACCCCTTTGCTTATGGAATTGTGGCAAAATTAAACCTCAGCACAATTGCAGAATTTGCAAATATTTTCTCCATTGAAAAGGCACTCTGCTCTGAAATCAGGTCAGGACCCTTGGAATATGAGAAGGGAAGTTCTATAGGACCAGGCAGTCTGTCGAAGTCTGTGCCCACACACAGGGTTGGCAACATACAATCCAAAAAGAACGCAGCAAGCTTAGATGGGTCGGGGACGAGGATCAAAATTAGGTGGTTCCAAACTTGCCTGTGAGGCAAAGCAACAAGTAAGATCCTGGGGATCTTCAAAGACAGGCATGTAAGTGGCCTGACAATCGTCCACTGGCTTCCAACCCCCACTATCACAATTCACTGTTAGGTTAGAGAACAGAGGGCAAGAAGGACCTGGGGCTGTCACTACCTCAAGAATTTGATCTAGGGGAGACAAGATGGCGGGGAACTAGGAGGATGCTCTGGTTCAACCTGTCCCCTAAAGTGAGCTGATTACCTACCAAGGAACTCCGATCACTCATGAAATCAGCCTGAGATCAAAATTCTACTTGTCAGGATCTCTACGGGGGCAGAAGACGCCAGTGGGATGTCAGGATCTCTACGGGGGCAGAAGACGCCAGTGGGC
>PISX010031771.1:0-16960 GCA_004024625.1 Mellivora capensis
ACACACTTCACAGCACTCACCATAGCACATACCCTCCCCAATGTCCATTACCCCACCCCCCTTTCCCGACCCCCTCCCCCCAGCAACCCTCAGTTTGTTTTGTGAGATTAAGAGTCACTTATGGTTTGTCTCCCTCCCAATCCCATCTTGTTTCTTTTCTTCTTTTTCTGCCCCCCTAGTCCCCCATGTTGCATCTCCAGCTGTATAGTTTTCTAATAAATAGCCTATTTTTCCTTTCTCCTCTTTCCATTGCCCACGTGCTTGAGTGCACAGCTATTATATTGATTTATTCTTTTATGAGCTTTTGTATTCTGTAACATTACGTATCTTTTTTAGCACAGTAAGCCTGGCACTGCCATTTTGTAGATGTCAACGGCAGTGCCTTTGAATAGGTTTAACCGTACCTGAGCACATTATATCCTTTAAGAATAGTCTTGCTATTTAAGGGATTTTCCCTGAACCTAGTATGTATGATAATGTATAATGCCTCCTATTAAGAACTTGGAATGTGTGCATTAAAAGAGTTCTAAATTGCCCTTAATCGCTGGTTTGTTATTTCTTTTCATAGCCTTGAGAAAAACCTGATAGCGGTAGCCCTGCCACTTTGTGACTAATCCTTCATGTAATAAACCTGAGCTTCAATTATCCTGAGTGAATTGGTCTACTTAGAAACCCTTTGACGTAGCACTGAACTGTATTTCGTACACAGTGAACCAGACATCACGAACAAGCTACAGCACCGTAGAACAGCAGCTTCATCATTTTGAAGTTTTTAAACGTCTACCTTCAGGGATAAATACATTGATCCTAGAACTGTCAGTGCCCCTAAGACCTCATTGCAAGTACTTCAGTGAGTAGAGATGTACCAAGATAGAGAGATTGCCAGTTTCCAGAAGTGGAATTACTGAGTGAGAATATAATGCTGCTTTCAGCATTAAAAGTCCGAAGTGGCACAATTTCACTATCCTGAGCACAGTTTTATTAGATTCATTAGAAACAACAGTTTGAGTGTAGATGACAACATTACAATGGTGACTAATAATTGGAAGCAGCTACTCACAGTACTTCTATACTAGTACATTTTTCTTACCACTTTTACTAATGTTAATTATCTTGGCTACAGAGGGCACATAGCATAGTTTAGTAGTTTGGCTCACATTTATAGACATTTCAGAGATGCCTAGGGGCTCCTGGCTGGCTTGGTCAGTGAAGCATGTAACTCTGGATCTTGGGGTGGTGAGTTTGGGTGTAGAGATTACTTCAAAACAAAGTCTTTAAAAAAAAAAAAAAGGAAGAAATGCCTAGAAATCTTGGCCACAGAGGACACACACACACACACACACACACACTCTTTCTCTCTCTCTCCTAAGTTCAGTCAGAAAGTATTTAGTTCAAGGATCAACATGATCAATGATTTAAACTTACATGTGTGTCACTCTCCCTGAGAGGAAAATGATTCTTTAGAATAACAGCAGACATTTCCGGGTTCCAAAAAAGAGAAAAATAAACATAATGGAAACTATTGATATGGGATTACAGGACTACCAGCAATCAAGACGGTGGAAAATTTGGGCCTAGTTCAATAAAGTTATATAGATATGAGATGGATTGAACCAAATATTGCTCCACACATTGACTGTTTCCTGATCTGTCATGGTGTCTTTCCCTTGGCTCTGTCCTGCTCAGCATTTTAAAGAGGGGTGTGCCTTACGACAAAGATCAATGCTAATCAACTCTGTGGATAATATTAAAAATTGAAAGGACTAGGTGACAATTCTCAATTTTTACAACAAAATAACTTTATGGGCAAGAAGTAACCAGGCCAGAGCTAATAGAAATTACATGTAAGTCCTGATTTAGACTTAATAAAAGAAAAAAAAATAGCTGAAGTATAGTATGAGAAAGATCTTATCAGGAGGACGTTCTCATGAAAAAGCGTAGTAAATTGGAAGATCTGTATCAGTTGAGAGTGTAATACATTTGCCCCCCATCCTCTAAATGTAATCTTTCTGTTCTCAAAAGAGAATCAACATTAACTGAAAAATTGTTGTTCACACAAGGAAGTCAGAAGTCATTCATTGTGCTCTAACAATAGGCCACCTCTAGAGTGTCTTGTTCGTTGATAAATTTGAGCAGCTTTCCAGAGCCAATCGTTCTAAGCATGTTAATAGGTGTTATGGGAAGGGAAGGTATGGAGCCAAAGAAGCTTGGAAAGAATGAGTTGTTAAAAACAAATTCAACAGGTATCTTTTCGGAATTACTTTCTGAGACTTTAATGTACCAGTATGCATTATAGCTGTCCAAGGCAAGAGGACACAGGGAGGCCTGGAAGAAATGTTGTACCCTGGTGTCCCAAAATGATTCCTATTCACCTCAAACTACTGTACTTCTATCCTTATCTCCTGACCCTTCTTCTGAAACTATAATCCTATCATCACTTCATCTACCACTATTCTGATTCTTTCCTTCCCTAATGATTCCTTCGTGTCTTTCCTTGGATATAGAAGTGTTCTGTTCCATAGAAAACATTTTAATTTGGCTCCTTCCTCCAGATACTTACCCTCTTTCTTCTTCCTCTTCCTGCTTTTGATATGTGAAGGTTTCTCCCTCTTCTTCCTCCCATTTTTGACCAAAGGACTATTTTGTTATTCATGCATAATCTTGTAGACGAATATTCCATGGGACATGCCTGGAGGTATGCTCGATTAGAAATATATAGAAGAGGCATCTGAAAATCAGGTGTTTATCTTCCAATGATTGAGTGTATCATCAATGAGAAAGGGTGTAAAATTATTCTAGCCTACTGTAGAGTTTACTGTCCTTTTGTGTGTATAGGTGTATGACTGATATTCCTTTGGCAGACTGGGTAAGCCTATGAATGCTTTCTCAATATAATGTCTTTAAGTATAAAAGAAAATTATAGGATTAGGGGGCGCCTGGGTGGCTCAGTGGGTTAAAGCCTCTGCCTTTGGCTCAGGTCATGATCTCATGATCAAGCCCCACATCCGGCTCTCTGCTCTGCAGGGAGCCTGCTTCTTCCTCTCTCTCTCTGCCTGCCTCTGCCTACTTGCGGTCTCTGTCTGTCAAATAAATAAATAAAATCTTTTAAAAAAGAGAAAATTATAGGATTAAAAAGAAAAATATATATTAATATCAATTATGAGACTATTTAATACATTTTTGGTATAGTGATATATGTGCATATTTATTATTTCATTAAATAACAAGATCTAGTATGTCTCCTGTACTTAATTTTGAGATATTTACAACATCTCTAATGAGGTGAGAAAATATCTGTGATTTCCATTAGTGACAAAGTTACACAAACTATTTTGGTTTAGTGACTGTGTTCATAATTGAAGTAAATGTTACTTTTCATTTAGAAGTTAGTAAAAATATAGATGTAATGATTTTCATCCATATTTATAGACCTCCTGAATTCTTTGTGAATCCCGGGTTAAAAACCACTGCTATAAATGGTGGAATATAGAGTTGCAAGCAGCCAGATTTAAGTTCATTAAGAAAAACTTTATAACTGAATTGTCTTAGAATGGAAGGATCTTTCTCAAGAAGTAGTGATCTACTTGTCAGTGGAAATTCTTGGTTAGCAACTGAATAAAAAAGAGAGTGGAGAATTCTGTAGTATAATGCTAATTCATGTTAGCTAATATCTTTTTAGTGCTTACCAGGTTTCAGGCACTGGATTAGAAGCAATTCGTGTGTCAGTTCTTTTAACCTTCATTACATTTCCGTGAGATTATCTCTTCTTTATAGATAAGACAGTTCAGGTTTAGGGATGTGTCAGAAATTTAGTTCAAGTAGGTGGCAGGTATGACTGCAAACCTAGGCCTAGCCCATGATTAAAACTTATTTTGATGGTAAATCAGGGGCTGATTGACAAATTGAGAGACTAGGAGGTCATCTAGTTCATCCCCTTCATTTGGTAGACATGAGAGACCCAAGAACCTGAAGAAGTTAGGTAATGTGCCAGGTTACACAATTTGGAGAGCCAGAACTTGGATTTTTGTTTTGTTTTGTTTTAAAAGAAGAGAGAGCAAGCCAGGGAGCATTGCAGGGTTGTGGTGAGGGGAGGGAGAGGATAGAGAATCCTAAGCAAGCTCCCAGCTGAGCATGGAGCCCCAGAGAGGACTCTGTCTCACACCCCTGAGATCAGGACCTGAGCTGAAAGCAAGAGTTGGATGCTTAACCAACTGAATGTCCTAGGTGCTCCCAGAGCCTGGATTCTGATATCTTGTTCATGTGGAACCATAATAAGTTTTTATTCTTTTGGTCCACCATCTGGTAGAAGAGAAGCACAACTTGGAGAAAGAGGGGGTGGAAGACACTATGGTATGGAACAGAGTATATAATCCCTTCCCATTTCGTTTAGATAGCACTGATGTATCTCAAAGTGCCTTTACCTGTGTCAGTACTCTTATTCCTTATGAAGATAAAATTACTTGAATAATATTTTAAGTGAAACGAAGAGTGAACTGTTCAGTACTAAAATTGTGCCTTTCGTATATTTATATTACTTACATTACGAATACAAATGTGCCATTTTATTTATTTTTAAAGAAGTTTTATTTATAGAGAGAGAGCACGAGTTGCGGGGAGGGGCAGAGGGAGAGGAAGTAGCACACTCCCCACTGAGCAGGGACCCCAATGTGGGAATCAGTCCCAGGACCCCGGGATCATGACCTGAACCAGAGGCAGACACTTAGCCAACTGAGCCACCCAGGTGCCCTCAAATGTGCCATTTTAAAAGAAACATGTCCTTGTCACTTTTATCAGAAGGCATCTCTGGCATATTGTGAACCCCAGGTACATGACTAAAGCATGAATAAATGAGAATAATTATCTGGTTTACTGGTTTCCTTAAATTCTCACTAAAACTCACCAGGTAATTGAGTATTTATAATGTACTGATTCTATTTTTTTCACTGAAGATAATGTTAGTTAAATTTAGCACTTGTTTGTAATGAGGGAAGGAATTGTCTCAGTTTAAAATCCATCATGTTGTAAATTCTGGAAGAGGATGGTATATAAGTAAATAAGCAGCAAAAATCTACAAGATATATGAAAAAGTAGACATTTTTTAGAGCAGTTTTTCATTCATATTATAACTGAGTAGAAGGTATAGAGATTTTTTATATAACTCTTGCTACCACTTATCTATAGCCTTCCCCATTAACATTACAGGAAGTGGGCATCTAAAGAAACATTGTGTTCTAGGCAGCCTCCAGGATGGCATTCAGTGATCCCACCTCCCCATATTCACACGTGTGTGGGATCTCTTTCATATTGTACCAGGGTTGATCTCTGCAACCACAGAACTTGCTTTCAAAATCACATTAACTCTGTTTTCCCCAGGGTACTCTTCTGCTGTAAGTTTGCCAATATTTGCTGATTTCTCAAGTTGGAACCCATTTCAAACAGCAGGGCACACTATCCTG
Source organism: Mellivora capensis (assembly GCA_004024625.1). NCBI lineage: Eukaryota > Metazoa > Chordata > Mammalia > Carnivora > Mustelidae > Mellivora > Mellivora capensis. Next base: position 5,457 of record PISX010031771.1, read on the forward strand.
TTATGTGCCATTTGAGTATAGGGCAAAGAAGGATAATGCATTATTTTATTTTAGATACTTTTTTTTCCCTAGTAACATTTTTATTAGCTGCATGACACAATAAAAAGAAAGGCAGGAAACAAAAGATTTTATATGAATATCAGCCTTTATGGGGCAACACTGATTAATGGCCACAGTTAATACAAAACTCTAAGAACCACAACCAAATATTTTTATCCATTACACTTGAAAAATCTTGACTCTTAAAAAAAAAGAAAGAAAAAAGAAAAATCTTGACTCTAAATTTCTTATTTTGACTTATTTTTTTAGAGTGAGATATAAGGGCAGGTTCACCTTCATGGTTCTGCAACCTGCACGTTCACATGGGGCCCCACACTTACATGGGCTCTGTAAATGGTGTAGCTGATCCTAGATAAAAGAGAGATAAAAAAAAATTACCATAGTGGAATGACTGATCACATACTTAAATTTGGCCTGAAAAATACTGAGAACCCCAAAACCACTTCCATCATATTAGCAATGCTTTCCCTCACATAGTCAACATTTCTTCTTTTCTGCAGAACTTTTAGGATCCCATCACTACACCATTACTGGCCTTTTCTTTCCCCTGCAAAAGCTTAAAAAAGAAGGCTTCATTAAGCATATGCAGTATCCATTAGGTTTTCTCTAAAGATTCCCAGCATCTTTGCCAAGCTGTCATATGAGCATTTGCATATTTTGCATAGGAGCACATAAACACGTATTTTAAATGAATTTTTGTGTCTTTTTAAGCAAAGAATCCATGTTTTAAAAATCTGGAGTTTTCTTTTTTCAACTTGAGATAACTGCATTTTGTTTAATTACTATTTAAACTACTACAATACAATATTGATGACAAAATTAGAGTTTGCTTTTTAATTAACTGTCAGCCAAGAGAATAAAATGGAACTTTGTTTTCTTCTTCTGGTAAGAGTGTAGTTTAACTTGAATTTACTTCAAATAAATATACCGTTTTCCAGAAAAAGAAAACTATTTTGACCCATTCAGATAGAAGGAAATGCTTTGTAGCAAAGTGTCTGTCATTTGGCTGCATCCATTCTATTCCTAGTCTTTGAAATATAATTTTCTAGTGAATCAACAGGGGGTGGAAAGTAATTGTGGGTTGTGAGATAAATGTTCCCTATCTGAGTGGCTTCCCAAGTCACCAGCCTCAATGCACCAATTAGAGTAATTAATACTGACTACTGCAAGAGACAACTCCCTAAATTCAAATAGCTTAAACAAGCAAAGTTCATCACTCATCTCTGGAAAGTCAGTTCGTATTCCTGGTTGGTGGGTTGCCTCCCGCCTCATCCTTGAAACACCTGCATTCCTTCCTATGAAAATACGGCCTCATTCTCTTCTCAAGCCTCACACTTCTATCACTAGGCGAATGGAGAAACCAGAGAGGTTTTCTATAAGCAGCCCCAGATATGGAGTATATTTGCTTGTACTCCTCTACACCCACATATCCGTGCTTGGGAAATGTGGTCTAGATGTGGTACCAGGGTAGAGGGAATAGATTTTGCTGACTTCCTGCCACTCTCTGTGCCATATACAAATTAATTCCTTTCTATAATCCTTTAAAAATGTGTCGTATCCACATTATACTTACAATATGTGCCTCTTTCTTTTGGACACTATTATTCAGTAGACTTTTTGATTGATCTATCCTGGGGTTGTCTTTATTGACTCAGGGTTATAGTTTTGGGCATGTTAGTCAGAACCTTAAAGTATGCTATTTCAGATCTTTTCCAAGTGCCAGGTAATAAGTGAAGAGTTTCAGAGTGTGAGTACTTGGATGTAGTCTCTTCCTCCCTTTGTGTTCTCACACATCCTCTTTCTTGGTGTCAATTATATAACTATCTATTGGGTTTTCTTCTTTCATCTCCTTCTCTCTTTCTCTATCTCCTTTTAATTCTACTTGGCCACGAAGTATTGAGAGTTCTTTAAGCTTGGTTCTAGATCCTCTTTTTTTTTTCTTTATACCTTGCATGCTTTTGATTTCAACCATTGCTTATATGCCAAAGACTGACTAGTTTAAATATTTAACACATATTTACTCTTTAGGGTTCAGACCTGTGAATCCTACGGCTCTCTCATGATTTCCTGTTTGGATCCTACTTTATATCCAAAAAATTCAAAATTGAAATCATGATCTTTTCTCACTATCAGCTTCACCATGCCCTACTTGTGTCTTCACCTTATAGCTACGAATAACAACATTCATCCAATTCTCTAAGTTCATTTTCTTTCCTTAATTTTTGCTTAAAAGTTTTCTATCATGAAGATCTGTCAATTTTACCTGCCAGTTATTTGTTGGATTCATCTTTCCCATTTGATGAATTCCTCATTCTTGTTTACTAGTGCCAACCTGTCTATGCTAACATTACCTCTCTTTTGAACCACAGTTAATATCAGCCTCTATCTGTTCCTTGACATTCTGCTCTTTCCCCCTATCCAGTCTATTGTCCACATTACAGTCAGATTCATTGCTTCAAAACACAAATCTTACCTTGTCACTGGCCACACACCTTTGCCTTAAAATCTGTTGTTTCCCATTGTTCTTAACACTGTTAACATCTCCTCAGTGTAGTCTTCCATGTCCTATATAATCAGAATCACACCCTGTCTCCAGCCTCCTCTCTGCCTTGTTCTGAATCAGTCTCTGCCTTACTCTCTGAGCTCCATCTACATTGACTTTGCATTCTATGCCTCAGGGCCTTTGCTCATGCTGTCCTCTCACCTAGGAACACTTGCCCTTTTACTTAGTGAGCCCTTCTTTGTCCCTTTCATCTTAGAGTCATCTTCATTGTGAAGCCTTCCTTGAACTGCTAGATAACACACCCTACATTTTCTTCACTGCACTCGTTTCGTGTTTTAATCTTGAGTATGTGATTAACTGATTAATATCTCTTTTTTACTGAAGTATAATGGGGATGTCAATTTGTTCCTTGTTATACTAACAATGCCTTGAACAATGTCTGTATCTAATACCTCTTTCTCAATAACCACTCCTTTATGAATCCTAAACCCTACCCTACCACCTGGCACAGAGTGAGTATATAATAGATATTATTTAATTGAATTGGATATTGATGGATAGCATTTAAATATATTCATTGTAATGGCATACTTCCCAAAATTGTTTTGTTGGCCAATCCAGTTTAATTTTAATGAAAAAAAAGTGCAAGTGTGCTGTTTTGTTTCAGGCAGACACGTGAAAGTGTCATGTAGGGGAGGGCTTTTACTGATATTTTAAGACTGAATTGAGGATATCAAGTTAATTTATTCCCATTTCATTTCTTAAACCATCTATTTCTAAGAAAAAAAGGTATTTGTAGAAGGAGTAATAAATACTTAGGCAAAATATTTTTGCAATAAAAATTCTATGTAATTTCTAGTGCTTCCTGTGAATATGATGAAGAATATTACAGAATAATAGTAAATCTTTTCCATTTGGCATTTAGGGTGTTGTTTTGGCATTTATGACTTATATTACTGACCCAAGGCTTAAATTGGGTTTGTATTTTTCAATGATAACTGAATTTGGGTTAATAAATCATAAACTTTTAATAGAAAACTCTAGGCTGTTTATATGATCTGACAGATGAAATTGACTGAGTCAAATATTGAATATGTATTATAATTTAGGTTGTGCTGGATGCCTTATTAACTTGGGCACCTAATCTTCTGAAACTGATAGAAGTGAAATCATAATCAAAGACCTCTTTCACTCTAAAAAATCATCCCTCCAACTATTTCCCCCTCTCAAACCATTGCTTCTTTCAGGCTGGGATCTTTGAGATACTAAAGGGCACTTTTAGCTCAAAATGGCAAAAAACATAGTCCTTATTTTCTTATTTAGGAGGATGGTCTTTAACATTCAATTTTTAGTACTTATCTTTGTCCTAAATAAAATTCTTTTTCTGATTTGGGCATTCACAGAGAAACCAGGATAAGAGGAGCATTGAAGTGTATGTCCTATGATTATGATTCATTAATTCAACATATATCAATTCCCACTGTGTGCCAAAAACTCTATTTAGAGACTAGGAATATATCAGTGCAGTGAAGATAGCTTCTGCTTTCACAAAGCTTAAATTCTGAAAATTCTATAAAATTCTATATGTATATAGACTCAAGTAGAGAGAGAAAGAGTTATAGGAGATTTGGTCAGAGAGATCATGTAAGACTGAATAAACTGCGACAGGGGATTTGGCTTTTACTGTGAGTGAGATGGAAGACTATTGGAAGGTGTTGCACAGGGGAAGAATGTGATCTACCTCTGAGATTTATTGGGATCACTCTGTACACCATGTTGAGAATAGAAAATAGCACTGTGAATGCAAAGATCAGTTAGAAGGTAGATTAGAGTTCATAGAAGCAAGTAGTTTACTGTTCAAGTAGTTTATTAAGGGATGCTCTCAAAAGAAATCTAGACATGAGAGCAGCAGGATAAAGCATGGGAAGAAGCTAAGCAAAAAGGTAGTTTCATCCCACGCCGGCCTTAACCTAATCCAAAGCAGATAGGGGTCTAGTCCAGAAGGGAAACCCTGAAGTAGGACTGATGCCACACAATTGTCCCACCTTAAGAGAAGAGAGCAGCTTTTATATCCTTGTATTAGTAGGTCATTGTCTGTTGGTCTTCTTGGTGAATGGAGGGGATAATTGTACAGCTGTTCCTGGGGAAGTCTTCCCTCAAGTCTTCCAAAGACAGTTCTCTGGGGGTGCCCTATTAGCTCTTTAGCAGTCAGTAGTCACTAGAATATGATCAATGCCAATAGAGAGCATCTAGGTAGAGCATCAGTTGCATTTATACAGGAGCAAATGCATTATTCCATGGGAGCATTGATGGTGAAAGCTGGAACTGGGTGGTAGCGGTGCTTATGGTAAGACAGATAAGATCTAGATACATGTTGATGATAGAGTTGACAAGATTTGCTGCCGGGTTGCTATCAGTTGCCAGAGAGAAGTCAGAATTGATTGTATGGATCCTGGTCTGAGATGCTGCACAAATAGGGCTTCTATTGATTGAGATAATAAGGCGGGGAGATCAAGTTTTCCATGTTGTATTTCATATACGCATTCAGACATATCAGTGGAAAGATTGAGTAAATGGTCAGGTCTGGTTTACAAACATAATTTGGGTACTGATGATTTTCAAGTTAAGGAGTTATTTGAAGTAAATAAGAGAGGTGACTCTAACATATTGGGGTTGGGGTTATGAAAGGATACATAAAGGACATGGAGGAGGAGGAGCAGCTGGTGAGGCAGAAAGAACCTAGGATGAGGGTAGTCTTGGAAGTCAAGTGAAGACATTGTTGCAAAAAGAAAGGAGTGATTAATTGCTAAATATTGCTGATTCTTGAATGACAACTGGGAACTGACTAATGGATTCAGCTTTGAAGAGGCTTGGATGACCTTGAAAAGAGCTAAGGACAAAGCATGGTTGGAATGGATTCAAGAACTAGTAGGGGGTAGGAAGTAAAGATCATGAGGTTGGAGAACTCAAGAACACTTTTTCTCTAAAGAAGACAGAGAAATGAGACAGGTGGAACTTGAGACCTAAATGAGATTAATTACAGTGGGGTTTTATGTTGATGGGATAATCCAGAGTAGAGGGGAAAATTAGTGCTATAGGTCAGAGAGGTTAATAACAGGAGAAATATTTTTTAGCAGGTAAAAAGGGATGAGATTAGGTACATAAATGGAGGGTTTGGTAAATAAGATTGAGGAAGCAGAGGGAAATTATTTTCTCTTTTGTTGTAATTTTTTTTTCAGTGAAATAAGAATCAAATTATCAACTGAATATGAGGACAGGACAGAGACTGTTGAAAATCTGAAGAGAGTTATGAAATAATCATCTGTGGATAGAAGAGTAAATGGACTAGGAAAATGTAGTAAGATTTTTGGGCGGCCCCAAGGGCCTGAAATAATCTCAGGAAGACCTGCTTAGAAAATTGAGGTTGGGAATAAACATGTATTAAAACAATCCCATTGGGAGATGGAGAGGAGAAGTGAGTTGGGGGAAATCAGAGGGGGAGACAAACCATGAGAGACTGTGGACTCTGAGAGACAGACTGAGGATTTTGAAGGGGAGGGAGAAGGGGTTTGTGTGAGCCTGGTGGTGGATATTAAGGAGAGCATGTATTGCATGGAGCATTGGGTGTGGTGCATAAACAATGAATTTTGGAACACTGAAAAAAAAATAAAATTAAAAATAAAATTAAAAATCCACTGAAATATTAAAAAAACAAACAAATCCCAAAGAGTGAAAAATAAATATATACCAAATTGGCTTTCTCATAGTTTTAAACAAAATAAAGTGATTGGGAAAAAAAAGACAAACTAAAGAAGTTATTGCATGTGTTAGAATGTTTTTAAAAGAGATTGGGGCCAATCAGACCCAATAATCTCATTATATGGTTCAGTGCTATGTTCTAAATTTTAATAGACGTGTTGTATTACCATGGGAATTTGAGAATCTGACCTTTTACATTGGGGTAAAATAATAATGTTTTACTTTTATCTTTTAATTATTTAAGTGAAAGATATCAGTGTAGCATTACTTTGTTGTGGCCACATTATTTAATTTATTTGGAATGTTGTAGGGCTTTCCTTAGCCAAATTTTATTTTGTGGTCAAATTCTGATAATTGAGTGGCTTCAGAATAAAATCAGGTCACATGGGCCAGGAAATCAAATTTTTCTCCATTGTTTAATGTATTTATGTAAGAAAACCTGGACATTATCCTTGTGTGTCTTAGGCCTGTTTTATTTTTTCCATGGTTACAGAACATCAGCTGACATTTTCATACTGAGGTGATTTTGTGAGTTGGAAATGCTTTCAAATTAACACTTGCCAAGCATTTTCCAGCCTTTCTTGGACCTTTACATGAATATTATTTCTCATCATCAAAAAGTGGATGAAAACAATCACTAGAAAATACAACCAGTGCTGCATGGTGGGAGGTGTGGGGGCAGGAATGCAGACACATGATACATGCTCAGGGTCCCAGTGTTCTCTGAGGACCTGGACAACTTTATGGATCAAACTAGATGTCACAGACCCAGGTGCTCACCTGACACAACCCTGCCCATGAGAGGGAAACTTCCTGCGGGGCTCGTCTCCATGCACCCAGGGGCAGAGTGACTCAAAAGAACCATCTTGTGAGTACCACGTGGGTGAGGTGCTGTAGGTCACCCCATGTCCACACACCTCGGTGGTTCTGAGGAGTCGTCCTTGCACTGCTAGTACTTTTGGGAAGCTGACATGACTTATGGGTCACACCTTCCTGCCATCTCGCTTTGTGAGCCCTGGGTCCACATCCTCCACAGATACCGGAAGTTTATAGACACCAGCTCCTTCCTGGAGTTAGTCAGATGCACCCTCTCTTCCTGTTAGTGCATTAGTGTCTTCTTGAAGTACAGTCAATTCTGTTTCATAGTTTGTCTTGAAAAATGAATTGGTTCTAATCCAATGGATATATTAGGGAACAATCTGATGAACAGCTATAAAATGAGAGTGTAAATAATGTTAATGTCTCTGCACAGCCCCACTGACATGCATAACGATGTTATTTTGTCTAAGACGAAGGGTTTCTGTGCTCATAGGTTATTTTTTATACCCAGAAATAATGCTTAGTCATAATTAAATGCCAAATCCACTAAAGAAGAGAGCCGCTAAACTCTGGGTCTGCGTAAAGGTTCTGATTTTAGCTTTTGTCTCGAAGTTTCTCGTGTGTCTCCCTTTACATCTTCTCTCAGGGTCAGCTCATATAAGTCTATGTCTTTGAGTTACATATGTATATTGATGACACCCAAATCTCTCTGTATGACCGAAGACCAAGCCTTTTCTTATTTACAGATTTTGATTTATATCTGAATATACCCTAAGTATTTAAAACTTCTTACATGTAAGATTTAATATTTCTGCTATTTGTATGCATGTATATGAATGTATGACATGTAGCTACTGTGGATGTTAGGCACTGCTCTTTGTTCTTTTTCTATATTAACTCATGAATTCCCCACAGCGACCTAATGAGGTAAGTCCTCTCACTATGCACATGTTACCAATGAAGAAACTGAAGCAAAGAGATTAAGTAATTCCTCTAATGTCAGTTAATAAGGTGGGATTTGAATTGAGACAATCTCATTCTAAAGCACATGCTTTTCCCAAACTTCATGCAGTTCAGCAAGGCAAAAGCTTACAAGGATTATTACCATTCTTTTTATTTTTTATATTTAATTTTTAATTCTATTTAAAAAATTATTTATTTAAAAATTCCAGTGTAGTTAACATACAGTGTTATATTTGTTTCAGGAGTACAGTATAGTGATTCAACAGTTCTGTACATTACTCAGTGCTCAAGGTGATAAATGTACCCTTAATCCCCTTTCTCCATTTTATCCACCCCCCCACCCAACTCCCCTCTGGCAACCATCCAGTTTGGTTTCTATATTTAAGTCTCTTTTTTCCTTTGTTTGCTTGTTTTGTTTCTTAAATTCCACATATGAGTGAAATCATACGGTATTTCTCTTTCTCTGACTGACTTATTTCACTTAGCATTATAACCTCTAGATCCATCCCTATTGTTGCAAATGGCAAGATTTCATTCTTTTATTGGTAACATTTTATCTATCTATCTATATCTATCTATGCAAGGAGATATATAGAGATAGAGATAGAGATATTTTCACATCTTTATCCATTCATCTATCTGTGGACACTTGGGTTGCTTCTATATGTTGGCTACTGTAAACAATGCTACAATAAACATAGGGGTGCATACATCTTTCCAAATTAGTGTTTTCATTTTCTTTGGGTAAATACCCAATAGTGGAATTACTGGATTATATGGCAATTCTACTTTTAATTTTTTGAGGAACCTCCATCCTGTTTTCCACAGTGGCTGCACTTCTTGATTTGAATCTTAATTTAAGCAAGTACATTCACCGGGTGGAAAGATACACAGGCTTTTGTTACAGAGAAGGCATTCTCTAAGTCTTGAATTTATTTTACAATTATGTATTGTTCTTTGTGAGTTCCTGCATTTTACAGAACTTTCTTGCTTGGCCTTTTGGAAACTATTATATGAATGGCATTAATCATAGTTTTCATATGAATGTTAACCAAGGCCTCTACGTCATGGGTAAAACATCTGAACATAAGGTTTATGTCACCAAGTAACTGATGACAAAGCTGGAGTGGTAGATATTACTGATATTACCCAGTGTACTGATACAACGGGGTCCCACTATTCTTGTGTAAACTCCACCTGTTGGCACAAAAGCAATTTCCTAGGCCGCTACCTGAGTAGAGTAGCCATCTTTGTATATAGTTAGCTGGAGTGGTAGATGAGAGTCGGATTGCGGAATACTTTAAATGGCAGTCTGATAAGGCTGGAGGCTTTATTTTGGTGCTGGTAGCATTTCCTGGTAGCAAGAAAAAAAATTGTATTGAAAGAATGACATGAGCTTCAGACCATGATTTAGGAAGAATAAGCTGGCCATGTGCAGACACTTTCTGAACTTAAAAGTCTGTCCAGATCTTGAGAGCTCTTCCCTCTAGTCTGGTGCTGTGGTTCTCCAATTTCAGTGTATGTCAAAATCTCCTATGGAAACTTGTTATTCTATCTTGCAAAAGCTTTATCCTAGGACCCCACCTCTTGAGATTTTTGTTTCAGTAAAAATGGAATTAAATGTTGGAAACTACCTTTTAATAAACTCACTGGAAGTTTATGATGCAGGTGGCTTAAAAAAGGCTGATCTAGAAGCTTTGGGATTAATATGTGTCCTTACATGGCAGAGAGAAAGGGAGAGGAGTCTCTTTTTCTATAAGGATATTAATCCCATATTGGGTGACCCCTCCCCTTCTTTTGACCTCATCTAAACTTAATTGCTTCTCAAAGGCTGCACCTTCAAATATCATCACTCTGGGGATTAAGGCTTCAACATATGAATTTTGGGAGGACATGAATGTTCTGTCTATTACACTCAAATAATTTATTAGTAAAACAAAACATAGTGTTAAAGATAATATAAAATTATAACATTTCTATAGTTATAACTATTTAAATTACTTATGCATATGGGTAAGGGTTGGAAGGAAATATGGTTGTGTAAGGACTGTGCAATTGTGAGTAATGTTAAATTGTTTTTCTGTTACAGCTGTAATATTGTTTGTGGAAAACTCTTAAAATATAGGAACATTAGTTCATACTTGTAGAAAGTTAGATATTATATTCAAGTCTCTTAGTTCCACATATTTTGAGTGGATCGCAAAGGGATTAACAAAAATCTTGCTTGCTTCCTACCATTCTGCATAGGTAGCTCTGCTCATCGACATGATAGATGCAAACTGCTGTTCAGTCCATTATAATGTAGAAGTTATTTTTTTCATTCCAGATGTCATTTGCTCTGGGCCCTGACTTGGCAGTTTCCCAATTATAAGAATTTAATTTTTTCCTGCTCTAATTTCTGATATCTTTAAGGTCCTTGATATTCATTCATTTAGTACCAGTCAACGTTTTCCATAAAGAAATATTTCATTAGCCCAATTATTTCCCCACAAGTAGTAAACCCAATTACAGACTGTTTATAGTTTCTGCATTATTAGATATTTGTAAAACTGAAAGAATTAAAAATATGTGTTTTCCTCACTCCTCTCTATCCAAGGCAACATGGTGGTCAAATTCCTATACATGTGGCTTTAGAAGAGATTGGAAGGCTTCCAAAGGATTATGCTGTGCTTATGGTACCATGTGGCTTGGGAGAACCAATAGGCATGAGAGAATTTTCCTCAGGAATATCTTCTGGAAGCTCAAAATTAAATGTATAGAATTTGTGTATGCTATTGCCATGCTTCTAGAACTCTGCATCTCAACATTTTATCTGTGGGCAAAAGTTCACATGTATAACCCCATCTGGGTTGGTCACTGTTGCTTATGGCTGCTGAGCAAATAAGAGAGTCTGTGGGTTATGTGCCATTCTTCAGGTTCTAGCTATAATCCATTGCTTGCACTCCCACAGACCTGTATTTTAACAACTAGGCTAGGGACTGTGCTACGAAGAAGAACATATGCTGGAAATGGGTGAAAGATATTTAGACTAAGACTTATGGTAGGTGCTTTTTTGTTAAATGTTATCTCCTATTCAGAAATATGTTATTCACTACCAAACATAACCTCCAGTTTAAATCTTCCATACTGAACTGTGAGAGAAGACATGAGCACAGGATAGAGAACCAATGAGATCTGACCTGTTCCCCCCTTTTTTTTTAATTTAAATATTTTTTTTTATTTCTTTTCAGCGTAACAGAATTCATAGTTTTACACCACACCCAGTGCTCCATGCAATGCGTGCCCTCCATAATACCCACCACCAGGCTCCCCCAACCTCCCACCCCCCGCCCCTTCAAAACCCTCAGGTTATTTTTCAGAGTCCATAGTCTCTCATGGTTCATCTCCCCCCCAATTTCCC
>PISX010031772.1:0-17082 GCA_004024625.1 Mellivora capensis
CGGACTCAGCCTGGTCTTGATACAGTCAGCCATAGACTTCACTGCGACATGTACCTTCTCCTTACCCAGATCCCTAACAAATTTAATTTAATGCCAGTTCGCTCCTGACAACCAGGCCTGCAGCCGGAAAAGAAATACTATTTCTGGGTGACTCACGTCTCCAGTTAGAGAGCTGCTCACCCACCTGATGGTTTGATGCTGCAGGGAATCGGGGTCCGTGGCGTTCACGGTCAGGAGCACACTGCCTACGGAGATGTTCTCCTGCCTGGTCACCGTCATGGGGTCCGGGTAGAAAACCGGACCCTCGTTGACATCCAGGACGGTGATGTGGACCGTGGCCGTGGAGCTGGGGCCGTAGGAGACGTCGGGCACCAGCGGGTCCTCATTTTCCACTTTGATCAGCAGGGTGTGAAAGGCGGAAATCTCGTAGTCCAGGGGCTGGAAAGCAGAGACGGGAGGCTCAGCATGTGTATCTGCTACAGAGGGCAGAAGGCGCCTTTGCCCTAGGTCCCTGCGACATCCCACGAGCCAACATGTGGGTGATCGGGGATGGATCCAGGTTTTGTGGGCTAACGTGAATGCAATGCGGGGTCCTCCTTAAGGATATGCAGTGTCCAGATACAGAATTGGGATGGACGCTGGTAGTTTTTGTTTTGTTTTTTTGAGATTGAGAAGTAAGTGACAACACATGATGTGAGTCCAGAGTGCTAGGGTCCCCGTCTGAGACCATGTAAAGATGACGCCCTCACCCCGCCGACACTGCTAACTGGTTAGGGCACAGCAGCTCATTGCCCAGTGACCATGCCCATCCCGTGCTCCCCTACCCATCTCTTCCTGCGGAGGCCTCAAAAGCCGGATTTGTACTTCCTACCCTTCCTTGCAGCTGAGGATGGGCCAATGAAACATCATGGGAAATTATCTGAGAAACCACTGGAAAAGATATGTCCTTCCCTGATGAGAGGAGGGGGCACTTAAGAGCACTCTCTTGTGTTTGCCTGGCTGCCTTCTTGCTACCTGCCTTAGAACACAGAGGGAAGATGTAATGCCCAGGGCTTTGGCAGCCACTTTGTGTCCACGAGGAAAAAAGCCAGAAGCATTTACAGAGCCCCCTGCTGGTTCTCTGACCCCTAGAGCTGCCAGCCAATCCTAGACTGACTTACCTTCATCTACTTATGGAAATCACTAAATTCCCTTTATTATTTAAGCCATTATCAGCCTGGTATTCTCTTAGTTGATCTGAGGACATTCCTAACGAATGCCCCCAGGGAAGGCTGTGGAAATTTGTATGGGACCCTGCACAATAACGACCTCCCAGTATGACCCCCAGTGGATCCCCGGAATCTTATGGGGCAAAAGGGACTTCACAGATGTGAGTAAGCTCAGGACCCCATGCGGGGAGAGGATCCTGGATTATACACGTGGAACCCTGGAGTCACAGAGGTCCTTAAAGGAAGGAGGCAGGGAAGTCAAAGGAAGAAATAGATAGGAGACCGGAACAGAGAAAAATAGAATAATGCTGCCTTTGTCCCGGAGATATGAGAAAGGGCCACAGGCCAAGGAAGGTGGGTGGCCTCCAGAGGGTGGGGAAGATAAGGACAAGGATGGTCCCTTAGAGCCTCTAAGAAGCCGGGGCTGCCAAACTTAGCCCCGTGAAGCTGATTTTGGAGCTCTGGCCTCCAGAATTTAGATAAAAGACTGTAAGTCTGCATAGCCTAAGGCCACTGAGGGTGTGGTCATTTGTGAGGGCAGCCCCAGGGGCAGCCCCAGGACAGGACTCGGGCTCCAAGGGCCAGTTGCTGTTTATCTCCTGTTTTTAAGAGAATAACCAGGTCTCTGCTCGGATTGACTAAAAAGACAAGTAATGATCCACATTTTTGATCAGAGATCTTTAGAAAAACCTTTGCATGTCCTGTTTTGCATATCTTAGATAATTCATTATCAATCATATGGAAAATCTCGTTTGAAAATTAACCTGGTTTCTTTTTAAGGTTATACATATGTTTGAGTTTCCTAGAACCTGTGAAACAGGTTGGTTTTGTGGCTGTGAGGATATAAATATACCTTTAAGCCCTGAGCCTTTTTCTTTTTCAACCCCAGGAGGAGGAGACTAGGGCCGCCTTCTCCCAGCCTGGAGGCCCTCTGTCTGGTGAGGAGGGACGAGCAGGGGAAGCGTCCTTACTTTGACAACGGACAGCATCCCCTCGTTGGTCTGAGGGTTGGTGTGGATCTCGAAGCTCTGGCCCGGATTGCCGTTGATGATGGTGTAGGCAGCCCTCCATGCGCCTGTGGCAGGGTCGTCCTTGTCTTCAACTGTCAAGTTGACGATAACCCCCACGGCTCCTTCCTCGACGGTGGCTTGAAACTGCACACAGAGCAAATGGTTATGGTCACTATTTGGTAAAAACAGCATCAATCCTTTAAGGAGCCTTTCCCACAGGCCTGACAGTGGGTCTGTGATCCACATCCCCTCGTTTCACAGTGAAGAGTGCAGGAGAGTTAAGTGGCCATGCCCAGCCGAGCTGGCAGATGGTCCATTCCTCCTCTTGGCCTTCCCTGTGCAGAGCTGAGGCCAGGAGACTGCCTTCTCTTCTACTGAATGTGGCCGGAAATGATGCTCGGAGGCTGGGAGCAGCTAGCCCTTCTCATTGCTTCTCTTTCCATCCGTCTATACACAGACAACCCCAGGACCCCAGGGCAGGGTGTGGCCACAGGGGGAAGAATGTGGGTCCTGGGTCCCCTCACCTATCATGAGCTGTTGTTGAAGGGAGAAATAGACTTCTACAGAATGGGAGCCTTTATACAATTTTGTGTGTCTTTGCTCTTGCGACTTCACCGACCTTAAACAACAAGGTCACCGGGGACCCAGGGCTCCTCCTTTGCAGGTGGGGGGACCGGAGCTGAAACCTGGGGTTTGACTCCACGGCCTCTGCTTGCTTGCACCATCTCCTCTAAAGAAGAGAGCTGATTTCATCTGCCCCACCTCTTCCCCACAACAAGGAGGACTTTAAAAACCCATTTTCTAAGGAAACATATAAATCAGTTGTTTGGAGCCTTGTCGTACCTGTGTTTTTATTGTAATACATCTCCAATACTTGTTGCAAGTAGGTGTGGTGAAAACAAATCAATAAATGAAAAATCAGCTTTCCCATAGATAATTTCGTGAGCTATCATCAGCACATTCCTTTGAGCTGGAAGCATAAAGTATTGTTTTAGTGCTCACCTCTGACACACTACAGGTGAATAGTAATCTGTTTGCAAATATTTTACAAACAAGTAATACCAATAAGCTGACAAGAAGAAGAAATATCTTGGAATTTCAATTAGTAGGAAAGGGAGTCTCGAGACAGTGAGGCGATGTCAGAAAGCCCTTGTGTTCAAAGAGAAGTAATTTGAGAAATGGGGTTTCAAAAGCAGTGGCTGATTAATTGACTTGCAAATCATTAATCATAAGCCTTAATCTTGATGCCTTGGGGGGCTGGGGCGGGGACGGGAACTAATTTGTCTACCACACCCCAGCAAACCTGGGTGGGTTGTTTCCTTTCTGTGAAAGGGTTGCGGGGAAATTCTTGGAACCTGATCGCAGGATGGGAAGCAGCTGAAGCAAGGAGGGACCAGGAGGGCGCTGTCATACGGACAGGGCTTCAGGCGACAATGAAGTTGACCTGATTCTGAGTAGTCCTCTCTTCTAGCTTTCCCTCTTTCCCACAAAAATCAGGGAATTCCTAAGCTTAAATCTAGATGTGGTTCTCAGCCCTGTCTGCACATTGGACTCTCTTTGAGGACGCCCCCCTTTTTTTATATAACTGGGCCCTATTCTAATTGGGTTTGGGGTAAGGCCTGAGATTAAGGATTTTCTTAACCTGCCCCGGTAATTCTAGTATGCAGTTCAGTTGACAGAAGCAAGACAGAGTCCAAGGTCAAGAACGGGAAGGAGGTGTCAGTGTTGAGAGAGGCTGTCTGAGCTCTGTGCTGAGGGCCTGTGGGGGATCAGTGGCTCAGCAGGAAGGAACACTGGGATCAACCCCATCTGTCCACCGCGTGCCCATGAGGCTATCTAATTCCTCCAGATACGGATGAAGAAAGAGGCACAGAGAAGGAAGGAAAGTCCAGAGTCGTTCAGTGAACCAAAGGTCAAGTCCGTGCCTCCTGGATTCCTGTAATCTCCGCTTATAATGAGTTCTATTACTCAAGACCCCCATCGCTGAGGCCCCCCCTTCACCCCTGCCGTGGTCCAACCACTGATCACACCAGACCTCAGCTCATGGCCTGTCCTCATGTCTCGTCTGACGCCTGTACCTTGGGACACCAGGGGGGCGATGACGCGGGCACAGGGAGGGCGGGGACTGGAGGACGCTGCCATCCACCCATCTGGTACAGGCGTAGGTACACCCAGGACCAAGGCGAGGGGTTGCTTTGTCAGAGTGGACGGGGGTCACATTGCAGGTGGAGACACAGAACACATCATGATTGGAGGGGGCTGGAGGCTCAGTGAGGGCTGTCTTGTCCACAGCTTTCTCTCCGGCCCCTCACACGATGGTAGGTGCAGCGAGGGGACCCAGTAAATATTTGTCGAATGAGTCAGTGGTCTTAAATATGGGGGGTGGGACCTGGCATCAAAAGCCAGGATGGAGAGGACATGTGAGGGCTGCAGTTCTATGGGAGCGGTAAGAGGGACCTGCTGGCTGACTGATGCCTGACCCTGCCACGTGCTGGATGTTCCAGGAGGGCAGGGATGGACTGATCTCCCTTCTTCTCCAGGACATCGGTAGCACAGCTGCCTTATGACATTTATGGATCTTAGGTACTTTTACCTTCATTGGCCCTTCCTACTGGAATAGATTTTCACGAAAATCTATTTCAGGAAAAAAAATTTCAGGAAAAAAAAATTTTCTTTTTTTTTTTTCCTGATGTGAGGGAAAAAAATTGAAATTTTCTTTGACCATGAAAGTTCTTGTTCTTCTGGTTTTAGGACCCTCAGCACTGTGCTTCTGGCACCTGCTGGGTGACTCATCTCTGATCCCCAGCTGGACACACGAAGATCTGATGGATGGATGGAGGAATGGGTGGATGGTTGGATGGGTGGATTTGTAAAATTAATATTTAGGCCAGGTCTAAGTGGGAAAAACCTGTGCAGCTTTTCCCAGGACACTTTTTTTTTTTAAAGTGTCTGTGGCACCTACCATAGGGGCTAGCATAGAAGACCCTTTGAGTGTGTGAGCAAATGACTCAAAGGGAATAATGTGGGATTGTTTTTGGAATTCTCACAGTGTGTATTGTGGCCCGATGCATCCTTAGATGGAGTAATATGTCCACAGCTACATTTACCTACCACCCACCCACCCATCCATCATCCGCCCATCCACCATCCAATCCCCACCCATCATTTTCCATCTGTTCTCCATCTGCCCTCCATCCCACAACTATCCATCCATCTATCCATTCTCCATTCCGCCATCCATCATCTATTAACCCATCCATCCATCGATCCATTCATCCATCCATCCTCCATCGTCTACCCATCCATCCATTTTTCCATCTACCCATCCATTTATCTATTCATCTATCCATCATTCTCCGTCTACCCATCCATCCATTTATCTTCCTTCCTTCCATCTATCCATCCATCTTCCAGACAGACATACAGCCAACAATTATTGGGTGAGTGCCTTCTGTGTGCCAAGCATGATATAGTCTAAGTTCTAGGAATATGCTAGAAAACAAAATAGACATGGCACATGTATGATTATAAAACTGTGCTAAATGTTGGGAGAAAAGTAACACTGAGCCTGTTGCTTGAAAGGGGAGTGGTGAGAGGGTCTGGGTGCCCAGACTGGGGAGAGTCATTAGGGAGGAATTCCCTGAGAACTGAAAGCAGATGAGGAGTTAATAAGGGGCCAGTGGTGGAGGGAACACCATACATTTGCAGAACCGAGGGAAGGTGGCTGTGGCTGGAGTGCAGGGAAGGGCTGGGGAGAACTGTTTGCCATTGGGCTCCAGAGGAGGATAGAGTCAGATTAGGCAGCGCTTTGGGGGTCACAGAAAGGCATTTGGAATTTACCTTGAAAGTAATGTGGAGTCTAGTCAAGAAACTGGGTTATGTTTAAATCTACTCTTGAGATAATTCAGAAAAAAAAAATCTTTAAATATAGAAAACATTCAACACAATTATAATAGTCTTTGTTAAGACCATTATCTGATTCTTGCATAAACTACAAAGACAGTTTCCTTGAGCATCCATTTAGAAACTCATTATTGCTTAATTAAATACTCATTCTATTAATCCTATTCAATGTTTTAACCCCATTATGTAACTCAAGATGGAAAATTAAATAGATTAAAATGAAATAGTACCATTTTATATTTCGATAGCAATGCTCATTTTGTGATTTAAAAACAATAGACAGACATTAATTTAGCATACCAGAGCAGGAGGAATTATTGATTGTAACATTAGTTCCTTTAATTGGAAAAAATAGATAAAGTCACTTTTCTGTTAAACTGTGTGGCAAATCAAATACCAGACGCAAAATGTATTTTTACATAATCAGTGTGGGTGACTGGCTTGGGACATATTGAGTCTCATTAGCTCTCTCCCTTGTATTCAGAACTGAGTATTTCATTCTGCTTTCTTTGACAACACGGGGTGAGTTTTGTGATGGACCTTTAGGAAGAGAATGCCTGGACCTTCCAGAAAGGTCATCCATCAGGGGGAAGAAGGGTTTCCATTTTATTTTACACCAAGAATAAATTCTCTTCCTCATTGAGAAAATGGTTGGTTTTAGGTTAAGGTTAACCTGAAATTGGAGATAACAATCAGCAGGGTAGAAAGCCACAGGTGGGGAAGAAGTGACAGTGTGTGACTTTAAGGGACTGGACATCTACATGCTTGCATGTTTGACAACTGGATTCCAGGTTCATGAACTGCCAACCATGACGTTTCATAGATGGTGAACTTGAAAAGTTTGGATGTAATCATTTGGGGCCCTGGCTTTGGGAAATTAAATAAGTTCCCCCAAAGTTTTATAAACTTGAATTTCTCTTCGTGAGGTTAAAAGCAAGCAGGGCAGATCATCAGAAATTTAACTTGCAGGGACGCCTGGGTGGCTCAGTTGGTTAAGCGGCTGCCTTCGGCTCAGGTCATGATCCCAGCGTCCTGGGATCTAGTCCCACATCGGGCTCCTTGCTCGGCAGGGAGCCTGCTTCTCCCTCTGCCTCTGCCTGCCACTCTGCCTGTGCTGGCTCTCTCGCTCGCTCTCTGACAAATAAATAAATAAATAAAATATTTTTTAAAAAAAGAAAAGAAATTTAACTTGCAAACAATTTTATGAGTCTATATTTACATAAAGGATAGAGTTCATTGGAAAAATCTGATCTTTTGCTGATAGCCTAATGGGTAGAGACTGTGATTGCTAAGAATATGATATTATGCTTAAGGATCTTGGTACATTGCCTGGCATAGGGTAAGGACTCAGCATTTGTTAGTGAGGATGATGATGATGGGATTTGTTTTGTATCGTATGAAATTCTTACTAGTAAATTGGAGGGTATGGCTCAAATTCTTGTGACTCTTTCTGTACTTATGGTCTGCCTTTTAACGTATAATCCACAAAGATACCTGCAATTGCTGTGGAAAAGCTCTTCTCTTTTCAGTTATGTATATCTGACACTCACATCCTTGCTTATCCCTGATGTTCTCTAACAACAGGCCCTTTATTGCCAAGGCAAATGATGTTAACCTACAGCACCTACATTTAGAAGGGATGGCTGTATTAGGTATCTGGTTTCCTCTATCTATGATTAGGATTCACCCCAGGATATAGAAAAATGAAAGAACTCCGTCTAGTAAATATCCTTTAAGGGTCTACTGCATGCCGAGGAGTCCACCAGAGGCAGGAAATATAGCAGTAAATGAAACAGACACTATTCTCTCCCCTCAGGGGCTTGGAGCTCAGTAGACCGACACATTTCCTCCCACTCACCTCCTTTCTTTATATGTTTTGCTGACCTATGACCAATTTTGTTTTCTACCATTTCTCCACTGTCATACATCCAAAGCTGCACCTGTAGCCAATTACAGATGCTTTTACATTTGCACATGATCTAATTTCCAGCTAATGGTCATTTCAATAAATGGTGGTGGATCGTTTGGATGGCTAAATGGAGAGAACAATGAATCTTGATCCCTACCTCACACCATACACAACATGTGGAAGGTAAAACTGCAGAGGTTTTAGAAGAAAACATATGGGGACATTTTAGTTCATCTTACAGTTAATGTATATGGGCACTATATATCTATGTAATATATAAAATACTTTTAAGTACATAAAATAATACAAAAATATAAAATATAATTATGTATGTGAAGCTCACATAATAGAATATACATAATATTTAAATAAAAATTTTAACAAGTACACAGAGTTTTAATAAAAGTTCATTTAGTATTTTAAAGAAGACTTTATGTCTAAGAAATGATTAACAACAGAGAACCACATGGGTCTCTGAAGGTGCTTGGCTGAAAACCTTCAGCCAGCCCTCAAGAACTGGGCCTACTGAGTCCTTTCCTAGCCATGTCCCAATAGGACATGCATAGAGAGGCCCTCAAATGACTATAGAACCAAGATGGGAGGAGAACATACGGGAGCCCACTAGACCATAATGGCCCCAGACATTGCTATATTGGACACTTTTCTCTACTTGGTTAAAATTCTGTCACCTCTAAATACCCTTTTCTCTTTGAAGATGAGCAGTGGTGCCAGAACTTTGGTTTTCGACACTCACAGAAGACAATTCACATAGTGAGAAGTAAATCCAATGCTAGAGCCCGGGGTCCCAGCAACTAGGATCAGAGACAAGTAAGTCTCTGTCCTCTTAAGCAGAGACAGCTCGGGGCATGCGCCTCCCAACTGTGAGCTTCTGGAGAATGAGGTTTTTGTCTCTGATTTCCCAAAATGCCAGATCTTTCATAAGGTGAGAGCACTATAAGTAGACGTTAAATTTTGTTTTTGTTTTGTTTTATTTTTGAGAGAGAGCGAGCACACATGAGCATATGCATGCGTGAGCGGAGGGTGGGGGGGTGCAGAGGGAGAGGAAGAGAGAAAGAATCTTTTTTTTTTAATTTTTTTTTTTAAGATTTTAAAAATTTATTTATTTGTCAGAGAAAGGGAGAGAGAGCGAGCAAGCACAGGCAGACAGAGTGGCAGGCAGAGGCAGAGGGAGAAGCAGGCTCCCTGCCGAGCAAGGAGCCTGATGTGGGACTCGATCCCAGGACGCTGGGATCACGACCTGAGCCAAAGGCAGCCGCTTAACCAACTGAGCCACCCAGGCATCCCAGAATCTTTTTTTTTTAATTTTTTTTTTAAATTAAAAAAAATTATTTTTTTAAGATTTTACTTATTTATTTGTCAGAGAGAGAGAGCGAGAGAGCGAGCACAGGCAGACAGAGTGGCAGGCAGAGGCAGAGGGAGAAGCAGGCTCCCTGCCGAGCAAGGAGACTGATGTGGGACTCGATCCCAGGACGCTGGGATCATGACCTGAGCTGAAGGCAGCCGCTTAACCAACTGAGCTACCCAGGCATCCCGAGAGAAAGAATCTTAAGCAGGCTTCACACTCAGTGTGGAGCATGATGTGGGTCTTGACCCTAGGAGCCGTGAGATCATGACCTGAGCCGAAACCAAGAGTTGGACGTTTAACCTACTGAGCCACCCAGGTGCCCCATTTTGGGGCCATTTTTATCTATGAAATAAATACCTAAAAGGAGATGATGTCCGTGCACATGTGTCTGAGAATAGCAGCCATGTCTTCTCTCTTCTCACGGAGAAAATGACAAGTGAACGAACTGTAGTTCAGATGGCAGAAACAATAGAATTCTACGTGCTGGAGGTCAGTGTTCCCTTTCTGAGGATCCTAAAAGATGATTCCCAGCCCCTGCTGAGAAGACTGCTCTAGGAGGCCGTTTGTGTCATGGGATCCCAGCTTCCTTGGCCAGAGCTGAATGGACCCTGACTCACAGGTGACCAATCCATTGTCTGCTACAGGAACAACCAAGGTGATTCTCTGTGAGTGTGAACTCAGAGAAACAGAGGCTATAATCAGAGATCCCAAGTTTCTGAGTAGCTGAGCACGGGGTGACTTTTTTATTTTTTTGTCCCTCGGACACCCATGACTAGATGCAGAGAGAGGCAAAAGAATGGACACAATGATAGAAAAACGGAGAGATCCCAGAGCACTCAAAAGACAAAAGACAGATGGGGAATCATCCCTGGTCTCCCACTGGTTTTCCAGCCCCTCCCCCATGGTTTTCCAGCCCCGCCCCCATGGTTTTCCAGCCCTGCCCCATGCCCATGAGGTTCCCTACATCCCTTGTCTGCTGGATGCTTCTGGGCCTGTCAACAATGGCCCCATCTCCTCCAGCCACTTTCAGTGGGTTTCTGCTCCTAACGCAGCCCCGAGGAAACCGGCTCTGGCGGATGTCTGCCATTCTCAGCAAGTAAATGCGGCCTTTTTGATGAAGATTTGGGTCCCACAGATGTCTCCTCAAGGATCTTTTTTCCCTTTGCTATGGAGAATTTCAAACATTTATAAAAGCGGCCAGAATAAAGAGCCCCTCGTGCCCACCATCAGGCTTCAGAGATTTGCAGCTCGTGCCCCCCTGGGCTTCAGCTACACACCCACGTCTCCCCATTCCTGTATCATCTGGCACAGATCCCAGACGTATCAGTGTGTCTGTAAATTTGTCACTGCGTGGCTCTAAAAGATAAAGGCTTTTTTAAAGAAAACATAATCCAAGTCCTTTCTTGATCCAACTAACATTAATTTCTTCTGATAATTACTGTTTTTCTTTTGTGCCAGATACTTTGATAAAAGCATTTGCATGTTCTCTCTGTTACGGAGAGAGAGAGTACCTACTGGCGCTGGGAAAGGACAGCTATAAAGGGGCCTATTAGACACTCCCCCTGTGTTGTCAGCATTTTCTCAGTTCAACGTTCAGGCCGGTGAAGAAGTGTAAATGGTTCAACAATGATAAGGGACCAACAGCCCAACAACCGAGCCAAGAGCAGTCTCCAAGCTTCCCTGGCATCCCGGGCAATGTGGTTCTCGAGCTGGGGGCGGGGGCAAGGCAAAGATCCCCGAGGTTGGTGTGACACCCCCCCCCCCAGAGAAGCCCGGGGCTGTAAGGAGGGCTCCGTGCCTGGGGGGCTGCCATCTGTGGGTCCCCTTCTACCAGGAGGAGGGACCGAGCGTCCCCTGCTTTCTGGCTGTACAGGGGCAGGGCAATGGGCCAGTGGGCAAGGGAGGGAGACGATATTCTCTGCACCCTCCGGCGGGGGTCGTTCCCCTTTCCCACCCCGTGCACATGTCCCTGTGTCAGGGCATTCCCCATAAGGAGCTGCCTCGTGTTGCAGCACATTGGAGGGGCTGAGCCAATGACTTTTTTTTTTTTTTAAAGATTTTATTTATTTATTTGACAGACAGAGATCACAAGTAGGTAGAGAGGCAGGCAGAGAGAGAGAGAGAGGGAAGCAGGCTCCTTGCTGAGCAGAGAGCCCGATGCGGGACTCCATCCCAGGACCCTGGGATCATGACCCGAGCAGAAGGCAGAGGCTTTAACCCACTGAGCCACCCAGGTGCCCTATGAGTCAATGACTTTCAAGGACGATGCCCAGCCAGGCCTGCTCTCTGGGGGCCCAGCAAGGCATCTGCTAATGCCCACGTCTTCCCGTCCGTGATCTTGCTCTTGGAGGCCCCTCCAATCTGCCAAACACACATCCACGCAAGTGGAGCAGTGAGTTTTCAGGAAGGAGATGCTCGGATAACAAAATGTGCCTTTTCCTCTACGGAACAAAATGATGGATACACATAGCCACTGAAGACCGACTGGAAACTAATGCAGTTGAGGGGTGGTTGTCGGACTGTGTTCCTGGGAACCAAGGACGTTTGCGGGATGGTATGGGAGTCCTTCCAATGGATCAGGTCCCCCCAACCCCCGAAACTGTAAGACATAAACAACCTGCATTATGTTTGGTCTGTTTGGAGTTAGAGTTCCTGCTCAAGATTTTGCCTGAAAAAAAAAAAATGTTTTGCTGTAAAAAGAAGTTTGCACATCACTGCCTTTGGGATTTCGCATAATAAATATTACATCAGATAAAGAGAGAAAATTAAAATCAAGGAGCCAAGAGGCCCACATCCTTCCTTTTCGGAATGCCAGGTGTGGACACATCACTCCATCTGATAGGAGCATCTCTCCCTCACTAGAGTTTCTCTCTTTAAAAAAATGGAAGAGAAAGCAAAACGCATTCGTACATCTGACGAGATAATTGGAAAGTTTAATTCTGAGAAGCAAAGAGATTTTCTGTGGAGATGTGCCTCCAACCATAGACCCTGGAATCTGGATGAAGAATGACTTCTTTTTTAGGAGCAGCAGCACGGTGGGCTCCAAAGGCTTTGGAATCGGGTTGATGCAATTCTGCAAATGTGTAAGAGTGGGAACTTCGGTGAAGTGGGGGCAATTTCAGGCTTACCTCTCATTCGTGGGTAAATCTTACAATGTCTCTGAGTCCCTGTCTGACTCCCTGAGAGGTAGGGCATTGGACTAGAGCACTAGGTTCTTAACACTCATTACATATCAGAATTGCTTACAAACCCTTAGAGACGGTGGATGACCTGGGAGCCTGCATTCACAGGATGTCCTTGGGTGAAGCCCAGGCATTGCTATTTCTCAAAGGTCCCCCACATGATTTCACTGAGCACAGCTGCTTGAGATGACTATCAGGTCCCCTCCTGGTATTATGATCAGGTGTTAACAAGAGCTTCATGATCCCCTCCAGCTCATGCTGGGTCCTAACAGAAGAAGACGCCATCGTGGGAGCCAGAGGACGCTCAAGGTGGAGAACCTTGAGAACTCTTCCGTCTACACTCGGGTCTACATGGGGTCATCGGAGGTGCTAAGGGGGGCAGTGGAATACATAGATTTGCCAATGAGATCACAGGGCTGGGGGCGCCTGGGTGGCTCAGTGGGTTGAGCCTCTGCCTTCGGCTCGGGTTGTGATCTCGGGGTCCTGGGATTGAACCCCGCATTGGGCTCTCTGCTCGGCGGGGAGCCTGCTTCCTCCTCTCTCTCTGCCTGCCTCTCTGCCTACTTGTGATCTCTCTCTCTCTCTCTCTCTCTCTGTCAAATGGATAGATAAAATATTAAAAAAAAAAAGAGAGATCACAGGGCTAGTGCCTGAAGGTCATGGTTTTCATCGTCTCGAACAGGAATCTGGTGCCCATTAGTAGTTAGCCCATTACCCTCCATCTGGCCCCCAACAGCTACAAATCTGCTATCGCCACGGATTTGCCGTTACATTTCATACAAATGGAATCAGGCAACAGGCGGCCTTGTGAGTCTGGCTCCTTGCACTGAGCTGAGTGCTTTCAAGGCTTGTCCGTGTCACAGCAGACATCAGGGCTCTTTTCCTTTTTATGGATGAATACTCTCCCACTATATGGACAGACCACAGTTCATAGACCCCTTCATCCCCTGATCAACATGTGGGTTATTACCCCTTTCTGGCCATGATGACTAATGCCACCGTGAATGTTCATGTACAAGGTCTGGTGTGGACTTGGGTCTTCCTTCTCCCGGGTAGACAGCTAGATGCGGAGGATCTGGGACGTGTGCTGACTCCATGTTGGCGGGGGTGTGGACTGAAGTCACTTGTCAACATGCATGTAGATCTTATGCTCCCCCTTTCAAACACACGGGGCTGTGTCCTGCTGGCTGCCTTCCAAAACCTAGTGCCACCTGGTCCCTTGGGTGGGGAGAGGCTATCCCTGAGACTAAGGCTTCCCCCGTTGAATGGCATGAGGTCTGGGGAAGGAGAAGTATCAATGTGGGCCCTGTCTCTTTCAAAATCCTTTGGCCAACCCACTCGAAGCAGCCTCCTCTTTCCCACTTTGCATGGGGTACTTCTCAGGGTAACAGAGACATGACACAGCCCACCAGAGCTCATGGAGAGCAAGCCTTCCTCCCGACAAGCTACCTGCGGCCGGTTCTAACCAGACAATGTACGTCTTTAATCTCCCGAGCTGTGGGAAAATCGACACACTTGGTTAGGCTCCTGATGCTAACATCTCAGCACAAATAAGGACAAGAGAAACCTTCTGCTTTCATTACAAGGGATTTGTACAAATTCATACGTGGAATTGACTTACAGCTTCTAATTTATATTTAAATCCCAAATGTCTTAGTCAGAAGCAACCGCTCTCTATCCATCATCTGTGTCTGGACCATTGATTCGTGCTTCAAATAGACCCCAGGGGCCCAGTTGTAATTCCCATCGGCATATCCACAAATTTCTTCCCAGAGGCCGAGTAAGGGGTTTCGGAGAACATCAGGGTCCCACAGGGAGAAGAGATAGATGGGAATCTTTCCCTTGGGAATCAGCCCCGATGAGAGATACAGGGTGAGGAAAGTGATTTCCTGTCCTTTCCCTGCTCTGATACCACGATGGAGGGACAATGGAAGTCTGTATGGGGACAAGGGTGCCCAATGGCCTTCCCTCACACTGACAGAGACAAATGAGCAAAGTGTCTCACGTTTAATGCCACAGAGAGTTCTATCATCTGCTGGCTGTGTGACTTTGGTCAAGAAACAACCTCTCCGTGTCTTGATTTTCTCATCTGCAAAATGAAAATAATAAGGGTACGTAATCTCATTGGGTTGTAACGATGATAAAGTGAGAATATTTATAAAGGCTCAGAGGCACGTCTGACACATAGCAGCAATGTGGCCCCTGTTACAATGAACACAGATGAAATGAGCAAAGAAATGAAGTTTGTTACCCTGCACATGGTCATAAGGAACCTGAGCAAAGAAATTAACTTGGCTCTTTGGAGAGATTTTTGGTTATAGTGGCCTAGCCTTGCTAAATTGTATTTCAATATAAAGTTCCCTTTCACATAAACTACTTAGAGTTGGTGTCACTTAGAATCAGAAGTGTCTTATTTCCTGATTGTATTTTTTTTCTTTTAAAGACTTTATTTGTTTGACAGAGAGAGAGAGTGAGAGAGAGAGCACACAAGCAGGGGGAGCGGCAGGCACAGGGAGAGGGAGAAGCAGGTTCCTCGATGAGCAGGGAGCCCGATATGGGACTCGATCCCAGGACCCTGGGATCATGACCTGAGCCGAAGGCAGACACTTAACCCACTGAGCCACCCAGGCGCCCCCGATCATATTTTAAATCTAACTTACGGTTTTTCAACTGCAACACTATTGACATTTTGGGTTGGATAATGATTTGTTGGTGGGGGGGCACTCAGCAGCTCCTGGGCCTCTGCCCACCGGATGCTAGGAGCACCCACACTGCAACCATCAAAATCTAGACGCTGCCAGACGTCCCGTGGGGCGTGCGCGTGCGTGTGCGCGTGTGAACTCCGCCCTGGCCGAGAATCACTTATCCAGCTCAACCAGGCCAGGGGTCCCCTAGGACCATCCACCTCTAAATGGCAGCCCACCAGTCCCCCCAAGACAAGATTTGTCATCACGCTGGCCCCAGATTGAAGTCTCTGAGGAAAACACTGTAATAGCATGATAACATTTTCTGGAGTAACTGAATCAGACATTGCCAGGAACATATTCAAGGGTACAACCGGAGACTATAATTATTATGAAGATTATTGATGTAGTTTTCATTGCCCTACAATTTCTGAATTAGCGACTGATAATCCCTTTTATAAAAGAAGAAAGGTAGTTTTTCTTGCTTTCCATTCTTCCTGACACTCGCCCGCCTCTGGCTTTTCAATCAACATGCTCCACGCCCCTGTGTGGCCAGGGGACTCCGGCACCACACACAGACTCCGGGTGGTAGCCGGGCCACAAGGAAGGACGGGCGGACCTGCCACGGGGCGGTCCTGTCCCCCCGAGGGGTGTTCTCAGGGGGAGGGGGGCCCAGAAAACGAGGGCCATTTTCCACTTGGTCCAGTTGAAGCTGTGCTGAGACTCAAGCTTACACAGCAAGGAGCGATTATGGCCTGCGGCCCAGGGCTTCTCCCCGCTGCTGAAACCCTCTCCACTAGAAGTGTGGGCCTTGGGCCAGGTGCTTGGGCATCACCCGGGAGCTGGTTAAAAATGCAGAGTTGGGGCCAGAACCCAGGTGCCAGGGAGCTAAGTCGGGCTGGCTGGCTTCCAGAACCTACTGCCGCCTGGTCCAACTGAGAAGTAGCTCCCAAGCCCTTCGGCCCACAGCTGTCCTCGCCGGTGATGGGGAAGCCAGAGAGACCAGGGACCCGGTGGCCATGAACTCAGTAGTCCTCCCTCAGCATCCTCTCTTGGTGCCCCCGCCCCCCGTGCTCTGGCTGGAGGGCTGGGCTCCCTCCGGAGAGGGGGTGCCCCCAGCTCCTCCTTGGGCTTGTTTCGCCTCCTTGTTCTTACCCTCTTCTAAGTCTGTAAACACGCTGGAGACCCTTCAACGAAAACCAAGCAGCACAACAAAGAAGGAGCAGCCTCAACTCTGCCCCCCACCGTCCCCCAAGAGGGGCCTGCGTTTCCTCCTCTCCCCCTCCACTGCGCAGGTGCAGACCAAGCACTATATCCACATTTGCTGGGAGGGCGGCCGACCATGGAAATAAGCATTGGTCGTGTATTTGCAATCAAGGAACAATGTAACTGGTCAATGTTGAGATGTAATGAATGGAGAAAACATCCTGTTTAAGAAGTCTTACTGGGTCTGTTGAACAGGGGCCGGGACCCTCACCCCTGCCCCTAGCAAACAAAACAAGGCTCTCGCGGTGTGGCTCCAGCTACCTGGGCTGCCGCCCCTGAGGGGTGCAGGGGGTGGTGAAGGGGGGGAAGGGGGCTGGGATTTCAATATGGAAAACAGGAAGTCTCAGAGAGTTCAAGGATTTTGAGTAAAGGTGCCACTTTCAGCTTGACTTTTTCTCTGCCAAGGGACAAGGTGGGACAGTGGAAATTGCCAGGTGGTGTGGAGAGAGCCCGGGAGGGAGAGAAGCTAAGGGGGAGAGAGGGGAGATAGAGAGAGACATACACAAAAATAGGGGGAGACAGAGGAGGAGGAGGAAAGAGGGAGGGAGGGGGAG
>PISX010031773.1:0-16952 GCA_004024625.1 Mellivora capensis
ATATTCTTGGGATTTTTCCTCTTTTATAGAACCTCCCCTTAATATTTCTTGCAGTGTCAGCTTGGTGGTCGCATACTCTTTTAAGCCTTGCCAGTCTTGGAATCTCTTCATCTCTCCATCCATTTTGAATGTCAGTCTTGCTGGATAAAGTATTCTTGTCTGCATGTTTTTCTCACTTAGTGCCCTGAATATATCTTGCCACCCCTTTCTGGCTTGCCAGGTTGCTGTGGACAGGTCTGATGTTATTCTTATGGGCTTTCCTCTGTATGTAAGGAGCTTCTTTGTCCTAGCTGCCTTCAAGAGAGTTTCTCTAGAATTATAATTCCTCATTCTTACTACCAGGTGTCTCGAGGTGTTTCGAGAATCTAAAATCTTGGTGGTGGGGGGGACTGTTCTGCTTCTAGTACATGAACGCTGGTTCCATTTGCGAGATTCAGAAAATTTTCATGAAGAACGTGTTCCACTATATCTTCTATACTTCTTTCTTTCTCCTCCCCTTCAGGTATTCCAATAATTCTGACATTGGAACATTTCATGGCATCATTTATTTCCCTGATTCTGTTTTCGTGGCTTCTAAGCTGTTTGTTCCAGGCTTTCTCCTGATCCTTTCTCTCTATCTGTTTGTCCTCCAGATCACTAATTCTATCTTCTGTCTCAGTTACCCTAGCTTTTAGAGAATTTAGATTAGATTGGAACTCATTGAGAGCCTTGTGAACATCATCCCTGGTGGCTTTCAGTTCTGCCCTAACATTGTGAACATCTTCCCTGGTGGCTTTCAGTTCTTCCCTGATCAATTCTGTTTGGTCATCCATGGCTTTCTTCAACCTAGCTATTGCCTGGATAATTGTTAGCCTGAATTCCCTTTCTGACATAATGTCTATGTCGGTAGCCATTAGCTCTGTTGCAGAGGGCCCCTCCTCTGAATTTTTCTTCTGCTGGGCATTCCTCCTCCTAGTCATTTTGGTGACAGATGGCTGAACAGATGTAGCTGGATGTATCGACCGTGGTGCAATCAAGGTGCACCCTGGAATGCTTCTGAGCAATCAAGAGTCCCCACCCAAACTAAAGAAAAAAGGAAAGAGAGAAAGAAGAAAAAAAAAGAGAGAGAGAGACAGGAAAAAGAAAGAAGGATAAAAGAGAAGGCCCAGCCCAAATGGGCCCCAAGGTAAGGTTTGTGAAGTATACAAATAAAAACAGACAAACAAAAAGACTGATGAAAGTATATGACAAGAGAAGAAAAAAAGATATACATATATATGTAGAAGCAAAACAAATAAACAAAGAACATCATCAAAAAGAACCCCAAGTATAAGATTTATATACTATCAGGACAAACACAAATACACAGAAACACTGGCAGGAGAAAAAGATGCGAGAGTGGTTATAAATTCTCAGTGTGGGCGAGGTAGGTTATTTCGATTCTTCCTGGATGTATCTTGATATCTTTTTTAAAGAACACAACTTTCCTAAGATAACGGGGGATTAAAAATTGGTTTACCTATAGGGGTAGCAATGATTGGGGAAAGGGGATTACCTTGAAGTTTAACTCTATAGGAATATTAACAAATAAAAATAAAGAAAAGAATGAACTAAACTAAAGTAAAATTTTTAAAAAATTAAAAAAATAGAAAAGCAAAAGAAAAACACGGGTATATGTATTAAACAGTTCAGGTTAAAAGATTATTATGGAATTTGATGTACTGGACATCTCACTGTGATGGTAAATAGGCTAAAAAATATCTATATAAAAATTTAAAAATGAACCAGAATAGTGGGAACAAATTAAAAATTAAAAGTTGTATGTATGAAGTAGTAGTGATTGTTCTCTTGTCGGTCCCCCCTGCCCGCTGGCTTTCTGGGGGAGGGGCCTGCCGCGTGGGTTTTCAGGCAATGTTCCCTGAGTTAAGTCCTCCTGCCCCCCTCAAGGGGGTGGGCTCTGAGGAAACCGCCCCTTCAGGCTTTTGTTCTCTGGAGGTTTCTATGTCTGTTCGTTTGTTTTCTTTCCCCTTGGCAGCTCCCGATGGTTCTTGGAGGTTTAGAGGAAAGCAAACTGCACCCAGACCTCCCTCTCAGAGAGAAGTCTCAGTCTGTTCCCCTCTGGGTGCTGCAGGGCACATAAGTCCCCTCCCCACCCTGGCCGCTGGCAGAGCAGGTTCCCAGTCGCGGTCCCTGGGGACACAGAAACTCCTGCTTGTACCCAAAACCACGACAGCAGTGGCTGTCTGGGCAGCTCCAGACCACCAGAGAGGTTCCAAGCAGTGATCTCACACAGATTTTCCCGCTGGCCTGGGCTGGGAGCGCCTGGTCTTTCCAGGTCTGAGAGCACCAGGCTGGAGCTTCCGTGCGCCTCTCTCGGGAGAGTGTGGGGCACGTCTCAGGCTCTGATAGTGCGATGAAAAGGCTGTTTCTGCCAGCTGGTGGGGCTTCCACACCCTTAGGCGTGGCTCAGGGACCAAGACCTGGTTTCTCCACTGCACTCTCTCTGGCTCAGCGCCCGGGGTGGCTGTCCCTAACCGTCCCAATTCCCACAATTTCCCCCTGAGATCCTTTGCTCTTTTTGAGTGCTTTCAACCAGACTCCAAGTTGATGCTCGTCCCCAGATGCAGGGGACTCTCGTATTGGGGTATCACTTTCCAATGGGTCACTTCTGGTGGCTCCCTCCCCCTTTTGTTTATCTTCCGATACCAGTCCAACGTTCCCACTCTGCTTTACCTGCCCACTAACGTCTTCTGCCCCTGTAGAGATCCAGATGTATATAATTCTGATCGCAGGCTTATTTCATGGGTGATCAGAGTTCCTTGGTAGGGAATCAGCTCACTTTAGGGTACAGGTTGAAACAGCGCCTCCTCCTAGTTCCCCGCCATCTTGTCTACATCTGTTCAGGAAATTCTTTATCTCTCCTTCATTTCTAAAGTGTAGGTTTCTTGGATATAGACATCTTCATTGACAAGGTTTTTCCCTTTCAATATTTAAAATATATTATCTCATTCTTTCCTAGACTGAAAAGTGTTGTTAGGAAATCCATCAGCAGTCTTATGGAGATTCCCTTGTGCATAACTTCTCTCTTTTCTCTTGCTGCTTTCAAAATCTTTTTTTGACTGACTTTTGACAATTTAACTGTAATGTATCTTGTTGTGGGCCTAATTGAGTTCAACACGTTGGAGATCCTTTTGGCTGCGTGGATCTAGATGTCTGTTTCTCCCAATGTTTGTGATGTTTTCAACTATTATTGCTTTAAAAATATTTCCTGCCCCTATTTTCCTTCTCCCAGAATCCCCATTATGTGAATATTGTTTTGCCTCATTATGTTCCATAAGTCCATTAGACGTTCTTCACTCTTTTTATATTTGTTTATCCTATGATTGAGTAACTACAAATGTTTATACATCATTGATTCTTTTGCATGGACGAGTCTGCTTTTTTAAAAAATTGGTTTAATTTTTTAGTTTTTATTTAAATTCTAGTTAGTTAATACACAGGGCAGTATTGGTTTCAGGAGTAGAATTCAGTGATTCATCCAATAAATACAACACCCAGTGCTCATCATAACAGGTACCCTCCTTAATATCAATCACCCATCTAGACCATCTTACATCCACCTCCCTTCACCAACCTTCAGTTTGTTCTCTGTCATTAAGGAGTCTCTCATGGTTTTTGGGGCAACTGGGTGGCACAGTCAGCTAAGCACCCAACTCTTGGTTTCAGCTCAGGTCATGATCTCAAGGTTGTGAGATGGAGCCCCACATGAGACTTCACTCTCAGGTAGTCTGCTTAGGATTCTCTGTCTCTCCCTCTGCCCCTCCCACTTGTGTCTGCTGTCTCTCTCTAAAAGTAAATAAATTTTTTAAAAGTGTCTCTTATTGTTTGTATCCCTCTCTTTTTTCTCCTTCCCATATGTTCATGTTTTGTTTCTTAAATTCCACATATGCGTGAAATCATATATTTGTCTTTCTCTGACTGATTTCACTTAACATAATACACTCTAGCTCCATCTACATCATTGTAGATGGCAAGATTTCATTCTTTGTGATGACTGAGTAATATTCCATTAAAATATATGTGTATATATAATTTATACTATATATGCCTATATATATTCTATATCTATATAGGTATTGATACATATATATCCATTTTATATATGTATAAAATGGATGTATATGTGTGTATATACACACACACATATATATCTACACAGATCTATATGCATTTCTTCTTTATTCATTCATCAGTCGCTCTTTCCATAGTTTGGCTACAGTTGGTAATGCTGCTTTAAACATCAGGGTGCATGTACCCCTCCCATCTGTATTTTTGTATCCTTCAGGTAAATGCCTAGTAGTGCAATTGCTGGATTATAGGGTGGTTTTATTTTTAACTTTTTGAGGAATACCCATACAGTTTTCCAGAGTGGCTGCGCCAGTGTGCATTCCCACCAACAGTGTAGGAGGGTTTCCCTTTCTCCACATCCTCACCAACCTCTCTTGTTTCCTGTGTTGTTAATTTTAGCCATTCTGCCAGGTATGAGGTGATACCTCATGGTGGTTTTGATTTGTATTTTTCTGCTGATGACTGATATTGAGCATCTTTTCATGTGTCTGTTAGTCTGGACATCTTTGGAGAAATGTCTATTCATGTCTTCTGCCCATTTCTTAACTGGATTATTTGTTTTTTGGGTGCTGAGTTTGAAAATTTTCTTTAAAGTAGATTCCACACCCAGCATGAAGCCCAGAGTGGGGCTTGAACTCGGGACACTGAGATCAAGACTGGAGCTGAGATCAAGAGACAGATGCTTAACTGACTGAGCCACCCAAGCACCCCAATAAGTTCTTTATAGATTTGGGATACTAACCCTCTCTCAGATATGTCATTTGCAATTATCTCCTCCCATTCTTTAGGTTGCTTTTAATTTTGTTGTTTCCTTCACTGTATAGAAGCGTTTAATCTTGAATAAGTTTAAATAGTTCATTTTTGCTTTTGTTTCCCTTGTCTCCTGCAGCATGTCTAGTAAGAAATTGCTGCCTTTGTTGTCCTCTACGATTTTGATGGTTTCCTATCCTACATTTAAAGCTTTCATCCATTTTGAATTTATTTTTGTATATGGTGTAAGAAAGTGATCCAGGGGGTGCCTGGGTGGCTCAGTGGGTTAAAGCCTCTGTCTTCAGCTCAGGTCATGATCCCAGGGCCCTGGAATATTGAGCCCTGCATCGGGCTCTCTGTTCAGTGGGGAGCCTGCTTCCTCCTCTCTCTGCCTGCCTCTCTGCCTACTTGTGATCTCTATCTGTCAAATAAATAAAATCTTTAAAAAAAGAAAAAGAAAAAGAAAAAAAGTGGTCCAGTTTCATTCTTCTGCATGTTACATCCAGTTTTCCCAACACCATTTGTTGAAGAGACCATCTTTTTTTCATTGGATGAAAACTCCAATGGATTTTTCCATTGGATATTCTTTCCCATTTTGTTGAAGATTAGTTAACCATATAGTTGTGGATCACTTTCTAGGTCCTCTACTCTATTACATTGATCTATGTGTCTGTTTTTGTGCCAGTACCATCTTTTCTTGATGACTATAGCTTTGTAATATAGCTTGAATCCAAAATCATGATGCCTCCAGCTTTGCTTTTCTTTTTCAGTATTGCTTCGGCTATTTGAGGTCTTTTGTGGTCTGCTTTTAAAGCTCTCTATTGAATTCTTAATGTACTTTTCAGCTCTTAGGATTTCTGTTTGGGTCTTTTTATGGTTTCTGTTTCTTTGTTAAACTTACCTTTAATACATGTCTTCCTATTTCATTTATTGTCTGTGTGTGTGTTCTTGTAGTTCACTGAACTTCTTTAAGAGGATTATTCTGAATTCTGTATGTGACAGTTCATAGATCTCCATTTCTTTAGTGTCAATAATAGAAGCTTTATTAGTTTTCTTTGGTGTCATGTTTACCAGATTTTTTATGATCACTGATTTCTTATATTTGTTTCTCACGTTTGAACAAGCAGTTTCCTCTTTCAGACTTAACAGTTACACTTTCCCAGAAACAGTTCATCAGTTCAGCATAGCTTGGATTTCTGAACGTGTCTGCTGGTAATATCTTTGGACAGGTGGGCT
Source organism: Mellivora capensis (assembly GCA_004024625.1). Taxonomy (NCBI): domain Eukaryota; kingdom Metazoa; phylum Chordata; class Mammalia; order Carnivora; family Mustelidae; genus Mellivora; species Mellivora capensis. The sequence goes on from PISX010031773.1 coordinate 6,094, forward strand.
TGCTATCAGGGTTTATTTTGGGGTGAGGCCATTGTCTGAGCTCTGAGGTAAGGGGAAATGACACTTGCTAGGAAGAGTTGAATATGACTACTGGGTTGGTTCCCTGCCCAAACAAGATTTAGGATAGGCTTTGTAATTTCCTTGTTTTTCTGATTGGTCTTACTAAATAGTCCGGATCAAGTACTATACTCAGAAGCAGGTGGGGCCATGAATGAGCTTCCCTACTATGGTGGGGCAGCAGGACAGGGCCCAGGGCCTCATGACTCATTGTTTGCAGACTGAATCAGCAAAGCTGTCACTAAATTCCATGGCCAAATGGGGCTACTGTTTTTGCTCTACGGACAAGAAGACTGTGCTCTCTTTTCAATGACCACTGTATGCAGGGCTATTAAATGGACTATGCAGCTTCCTGTGGGCTCTGTTTAAGTCTTTTGGTCAGCCTGGCTGAAGACTATTCAGCATGGATGGGGCTATTAATTAGTTTCCCTGCCCAGGAGTAGTGAGAAAGCTGCCTGCAAGAACAGAAAGACGCTTTATTTATGGTCTTGACTAAGCTGACCCATTCAAGCTCTCTGGCTGAACAGTGTCACTGGCTTTGCTCTGGAGATGATCAGCTCTATGTGCCATCTTCTCTACTCAATATTGTGGATGTATACAGTTTCAGGTGATCTGGCCAGACTTTTTTGTCAGAAGGGACCAGGAGTTACACTGAACAGTGGGTGGGGTTGTGAATTAGCTTTCCTGCAAGAATAATGTAGGGCACCAACTCCAAGCCTGCAAAAAGTCTTTTTTCATGGTCTTGATTCAAACTGACCCATTCCCCAAGTTGCCTCGCTAAATGTTGCCACTGGCTTTGTTAGGCAAGCAGTCATCTCCGCCTGCCTTACTGTCTGCTCAAGTGTTACTGGGATATACAGTTTTCAGGTGGTTTGGACAGGCATTCTGCTCAGTAAAGGCATTCTGAATTAGTTCTCCTGCCTGGTAGAATGGATAAGGCCAGCTCCAAGAAGCCTCCTGGGTCTTTCCAGTCAAGATTTCTGGCTGGGTTGCTATTGTATTCCATTTGTTCATTCATCTCTTTTTATACTAGTAACATACTGTTTTTCTTAATTATAATTGATATACAATAGTATATTAACTTTAGGTTGTACAACATAGTGATTCAGTATTTATGTACAAAATGATTACCACAATTGATTTTGTTACCATCTCTTAGCATACAAATTTACTACAATAATATTGATTATATTCCTGTGGGTGAATTTTACATCTCTGTGACTTTTAAAATTTTATCTTATTTTACTTTTTTTTTTTTTAGAGGGAGAAAGCACACATGAGCAGGGGGAGAGGGCAACATAGAGGGGGAGAGAGAATCTGAAGCAGGGCACAGAGCCCAAAGCAGGGCTCAATCTCACTATCCTGAGATTATGACCTGAGCCAAAATCAAGAGTCAGACACTTAAGTTACTGAGCCACCCAGATGCCCCTCCATTTTAAAATCTCCATTTTTAAACTAGAACATTGTAGGTCTTAAATTCCTTCACCTATTTGCCCATCCCCGCACACTTTCCCTTTTGGTAACCACAAGTTCTTTCTCTTGGGTTGTTCTGTTTGTTCATTTAATTTGTTTTTTAGATTCTGTATGTAAAAAAATCCTATGAGGGACGCCTGGGTGGTTCAGACAGTTAAGTGTCTGCCTTCAGCTCAGGTCATGATCTCAGGGTCCTGGGATCGAGTCCCGCATCAGGCTCCCTGTTCAGTGGGGAGCCTGCTTCTCCCTCTCCCTCTGCCTGCTGCTCCCCCTCCTTGTGTGCACTCTTTCCCTAATAAATAAACAAAATTAAAAAAAAATCCTATGATATTTGTCTTATTATGTCTAACCTATTTCTTTTTGAACACCTTTGTAAGTTTATGTTGTCACAAATGACAAAATTTCATTCTTTTTTAGAGCTGAATACTGTTCCACTGTACGTTTATATTACAACTTCATTTTTTATTCAAGTATAATTAGCACAGAATTATATTAGTTTCAGACATACAGTATAATAATTCAACAATACTATACATTACTCAGTGCTTGTCACAATAAGTATACTTTTAATCCCATTTACCTATTCAACCCATCGCTCCACCATTCCTCTGGTAAACACCAGTTCTCAATATCTAGTGACTTATTTTTTTTATTTCCTTTACTGTGAAGAAGCTCTTTAGTTTAATATAATCTCACTTATTTATTTTACCTTTTATTTCCTGTTTTGGGGGGACTTATTTTTTAAAAATTGCCTATCCCAACAGCAAGAATTTTTTCCAAGAAAATCCAGAAATGGACCCACAACTGTATGGTCAACTAATCTTCAACAAAATGGGAAAGAATATCTAATGGCAAAAAGACAGTCTCTTCAAAAAATGGTGTTGGAGAAACTAGACAGCAACATGCAGAAGAATGAAACTGGACCACTTTGTTACACTATACACAGAAATAAATTCAAAATGGATGAAAGACCAAGTGTGAGACAGGAAACCATCAAAATCCTAGAGGACAACACAGGCAGCAACCTCTTTGACCTCAGTCATAGTAGCTTCTTACCAAAAACAACACTATATGCAAGGCAAACAAAAGCAAAAATGAACTATTGAGACTTCATCAACATAAAAATCTTCTATACAGCAATGGAAACAATCAATAAAACTAAAATGCAGCCTATGGAATGGGATAAGATCTTTGTAAATGACATATCTTATAAAAGGTTATTATCTAAAATCTATAAAGAACTTATCCAACTCAATGCCAAAAAAACAAATAATTCAGTTAAGACATGAATAGACATTTCTCTAAAGAAGACATCCAAATGACTAAAAGACATATGAAAAGATGCTCAACATCACTCATCATAAGAGAAATACAAATCAAAACCACCATGAGATAACACCTCATAACTGGCAGAATGGCTAAAATTAACAACACTGGAAACTACAGATGTTGGGGAGGATTTGGGGAAAAGGGAACACTCTTGAAATGACAGTAGGAATTCAAACTGATACAGCTACTCTGGAAAACAGTATGGAGGTTCTCCAAAAGTTAAAAATAGAACTATCCTGTGATCCAGCACTTGCACTACTAGGCATTTACCCAAAGGATACAAAAATACAGACTGAAAGGGTTTACATACGCTGATGTTTATAGCAGCATTATTTACAATAGCCAAACTATGGAAAGAGTCCAAATATCCATTCACTGATAAATGGATAAAGAAGAGGTAGTGTATGTGCATGCACACACACACACATAATGGAATATTATTCAGCCTCAGAAAGAAAGAAATCTTGCCCTTTGCAATGATGTGTATAGAGCTAGAGTGTATTATGCTAAGGGAAATAAGTCAGAGGAAGACAAATACCATATGATTTCATTCATATGTGGAAACTTAGGAAATAAAACAGATGAACATGTGGGAATGGGAGAAGAGACGGAAGCAAACTATAAGAGACAATAGAGAACAAACAGGGTTGATGGAGGGAGGTGGGTGGAAAATGGGCTACATGGGTGACAGGTGTTAAGGAGGGCACTTGTTGTGATGAGCTGTGGGTGTTATATGTAAGTGATGAATCACTAAATTCTCCTGAAACCAGTAGTACACTATATGTTAACTAAGTAGAATTTAAATTAAAATTTGGAGAAAAAAAATTCCCATGTCTTTGTTCTTGGAGTGTTAGGGTTTCAGGTCTTACATCTAAAACTTTGACCCAATTTGAGTAAATTTTGTAAGATAGAGGCACAGTTTCATTATTTTGCATGTGAGTGTCTTCTTTTCCCAAGACCATATACTGAAGATTATCTTTTTCTCATTGTGTATTCTTGGAATCCTTGTCATAAGTTAGCTGACTATATATGTAGGTTTTGTGTTTGGACTCTCTTCTGTTCCACTGATCCGTGTTCCTGTTTTAATGTCAGTACTTTACTGCTTAAATATTATAGCTTCATAATATAACTTAAAATCAGGAATGGTGATCCTTCCAGTTCTATTCTTTTTCAGAATTGCATTGGCTATTTAGGTTCTTTTGTGGTTTCATATAAATTTTAGGATGGCTTATTTTTTGTGTGTGAAAAATGACACTAGAATTTTTATAAGGATTGCATTGAATCTGTAGATTGCTTTCAGTAGTATGGATATTTTCATGATGTTAATTTTCTGATCCAAAATATGGGGTATCTTTCCATTTCTTTGTGTCTTCTTCAATCTCTTTCATCGGTGTCATAATTTTCAGTGTATGGGTTTTTCATCATATTGGTTAAATTTATTCCTAAGTATTTGATTGTTTTCAATACTATTTTAAATAAGATTGCTTAAACAACTGTGCCACCCAGATTCTTCATTATTATTGAATAGAAATGTAACCAATGGAGAGTATCTGGGTGGCACAGTTTAAGTGTCTGCCTTTGGCTCAGGTCATGATCCTGGGGTCATGGGATCAAGCTTCTCCCTGTCCCTCTGCCCACCCACCCACCTGTTGGTGCTTCTCTCTCACACACATGCTCTCTCTCTTGCTCGCTCTCAAGTAAATGAATAAACTTTTTTTTTTTTTTAAAAAGAATGCAACTAAGCATGATACCCTCTAGTTCCATCCACGTTGTCGCAAATGGCAAGATTTCATTTCTTTTGATGGCTGCATAGTATTCCATTGTGTGTATATACCATATCTTCTTTATCCATTCATCTGTTGATGGACATCTATTTTCTTTCCATAGTTTGGCTATTGCGGACATTGCTGCTGTAAACATTCGGGTGCACGTGCCCCTTTGGATCACTACATTTGTATCTTTAGGGTAAATACCCAGTAGTGCAATTGCTGGGTCATAGGGTAGTTCTATTTTCAACTTTTTGAGGAACCTCCATACTGTTTTCCAGAGTGGCTGCACCAGCTTGCATTCCCACCAACAATGTAGGAGGGTTCCCCTTTCTCTGCATTCTCGCCAGCATCTGTCATTTCCTGACTTGTTAATTTTTTCCCTGATATGAGGAAGTAGAGATGCAACATGAGGGGTAGGAAAAGAATAAATGAGACAAGATGGGATCGGGAGGGAGACAAACCATAAGTGACTCTTAATCTCACAAAACAAACTGAGGGTTGCTGGGGGGAGGGGGGAGGGAGAGGGGGGGTGAGGTTATGGACACTGGGGAGGATATGTGCTATGGTGAGTGCTGTGAAGTGTGTAAACCTGGCGATTCACAGACCTGTACCCCTGGGGATAAAAATACATTATATGTTTATTTAAAAAATCAATTAAAAAAAAAAAAGAAAGAAATGCAACTGATGCCGATTTTTATAACCTGCAAGTTAACTAAAGTCATTTATTACTTCTATCAGTTCAAGTGGAGTCTTTATAATTTTCTCTCTATAAGATCATGTCATCTGCAAATAGAGATAAGTTTACTTCTTCCTTTTTGATATGAATGCCTTTATTTCTTTTTCTTACATAATTACTCTTGTTAGGTCTTCCAATAGTATGTTTAATAGAAATAGTGGTAGTAGGCCATCTTGTCTTGTTCCTGATTCTAAAGGAAAAGATTTGAAATTTTCACCACTGAGTATAATGTTTGCTTGGAGCTTATCATATATGGGTTTTATCGTGCTCAGGAGCATTCCTTCTCTACCCAATTTGTTGATAGATATTATTTTGTTGCTGTTGTTTTTAAGAAATTTTTGAACTGATTATTTCAAAGGAGTTTAATGTTCAAACTGTGGAATTTTTTATTGTTTTATCATGAAAATGTTTTGTCAAATGCTTTTTGTATATTACTTGAGGGGACTATATGATTTTTATCTCTCATTCTGTTAATGTGGTGCATCACATGCATTAACTGATAGATGTTGAATCATCCTTACACCCAGGAATAAATACTACTAGTTCATGCAGCATGTTTTTTTAATGTGCTATTGAATTTGGTTTCCTAATATTTTATTGAGGATTTTTGAAGGTATATTCATCAGAGATATTGGCCTGTAATATTCTATTCTTGCTGTGTCCTTGTCTAATTTTGGCATCAGGGCAAACTCTTGTAAAATGAGTTTGGAAGTGTTCCCTCTTATTATTTGGGAAGAGTTGAGAATGACTGGTATTAAATCTTCTTTAAGTGTTCATTAGAATTCAGTAAGGAAACCCTATGGTCCCAGGGTTTTCTGTGTTGAGGAGTTTTTTTTGTTACTGATTCAATCTTATTTGTCTGTTCAGATATTCTCTTCCTGATTCAGTCTTTGTAGGTAACACATTTCTAGGAATTTATCCATTTCTTCTAGGCTATCCATTCTGTTGGTATACAGTCATTCTTTTGCAATCTCACAATCGTGTTTCTGTGGTATCAATTATAATGCATCCTCTTTCATACCTGATTTTGAGTATTCTCTCTTTTCTCAGTTAATCTTGCTAAAGATTCTCAATTTTGCTTTTCAAAGATCTAGATCTTGTTCTTGATCTATTTTATTCTGTTTCTGAGCTCTATGTCATTTATTTCATATCTCCGTTATTCTGCTAACTTTAGGTTAATTTTTGTCATTCTTTCAGTTTCTGAGATGTAAAGTGAGGGTGTTTGGGATATTTCCTGTCCCTTGATGTAGGCATTTGTTCCTATAAACCTCTCCTCTGGAGTTACTTCTGTGGCATCCTGTAAGTTTTGTAAGTTGTGCTTCTGTTTCCATTTGTTTCAAGATATGTCTTGATTTCCCTTTTGATTTCTTCTTTGACTCACTGGTTGTACAGAAGCATGTGTTTTAATCTCCAACTTTTTATGAAATTTCCAACTTTCTTTCCTGCTACTGATTTCTAGTTTCATTGCATTGTGGTCTGCAAAGATTCTTGGTATGATTTCAATCTTACATTTGCTAAGACATGTTTGGTGACTTATCATGAAAACTCTCCTAAAGAATAGCTCATGTATGCTTGAGAAGAATGTATACTGCTGGTGCTGGGTGGACATTTTTGTATATACTTGTTAGGTCTATTTAGTCTAAAATGTCATGCAAGTCTATTAATTCCTTACTGATTTTTGGTCTGAATAATTTGCATTGTTGTAAGTCGTGTATTGAAATGTCCTACTATTATTGCATTGCTGTCTATTTTTTTCCTTTAGATCTGTTAATAATTATTTAATATATTAGGTAGTCCAACATGGGCACTTATGTGTTTAGAATCATTATGTTTCCCTCATGAACTTACTCTTTTATCCATATATAATGACTTCCTTTCTCTCTTGGTACACTCTGACTGAAAGTCTATTTTTTCTGATATAAGTATAAGCTACCTCTGTGCCCTTTGGGTTTCCATTTGCCTGAAGTATCTTTTTACATCCCTTCATTTTCAGCCTGTGAATGTCCTTAAAACCTAGGAGAGTCTCTTATGGGAAGCATAGAGTTTTGTTTTTTCATCACTTAGCTACTGTGTCTTTTAATGGCAAAATGTAAGCATTAACATTTAACATCATTGTTGACAGATAAGAAACCACTTTCACCATTTTATTATTTTCTGATTGTTTTGTGTTTATTTTATTTTTCCTCTACTGCTGTCTTTCTTTGTGAGTTGATGATTTCTTGTAGTGGTATGCTTTGGTTCTTCTTACTTTATCATTTTTAAATGTATTGCAGGCTTTTGCTTTGTGGTTATCATAAGGATTTCATAGTACATCTAACAGTTGTCTATTTAACCTGAATACAACTTCAATTGTATAAGTGATTTCTGTCCATTTACTTTTCAACCAGCCCCCATGATTTCTGCTGATGTCTCAATTTACATCTTTTTATTTGTGTATCCATGAATTAATAATAATATTATAGCGATTATAGTTATTTTCAATAGTTTTGTCACAAACTGTTTTTCTTCTAAGTGACTTACACACCACCATTGCTGTATTAGACTATTTTTAATTTGACTATGAGTTTATTTTTCCTGTGAATTTTATACTTTCAGATGTTTTCATATTATTAATTACTATCCTTTTGTTTTAGCTTGAAGAACTCACTTAAACATTCCTTATAGTGTAGGTGTAGTGTGGTGATAAATTCCTTCAAGTTTTTTTTGTCTGGGAAAGTCTTTATCTTTCTGTCATTTCTGAATGAGAGCTTACTGAGCAAGATATTCTTGGTTGGCTTTTTTCTTTGAGCATTTTTAATATATCCTACTATTATTTCCTGGCCTGCAAGGTTTCTGCTGAGAAATGTGCTTATAACCTTATTAGAATTTATTTGTATAAAATGACTCTATTTTCTCTTGCTTCTTTAAAATTCTATCCTTGTTTTTGATTTTTGAGAAATTGATTAGGTTGTGTCTCACTGAAGATCTCTTTGGGTTAAATATGAGGATCTTTTAGCTTCCTGTACTTGGATGGCCATAGCACTCTTAAGATTTGGGGAATTTTCAGCCATTATTTCTTTAAATAGGTTTCTCTCACTTTTCCTCCTTCTACTTCCAGTACGGTCATAATGGAATTATTCCTTCTTTGATTTGTGTCTTACAGTCTCATAGTTCTTCTTCACTCTTTTTCATTCTAATTTCTTTATTCTCTTCCAACTAGAGGATATCAATAGCTGTGTGTTCAAGCTCATGGATTCTTTCTTCTGCCCAGGTGAACATGTTGCTGAAACTATCTGTTGAATTATTTTGTTTTACCTATTTCTTATTTCCAGAATTTGCTTGTTTCTTATGACTTTTCTTTTTTTCCCCTTTTTTAAAAAGATTTTATTTACTAGAGAGTGTGTGTGCACAGTGGGGAGAGGGGCAGTGGGAGAGGGATAAGCAGACTACCTACCCAACAGGAAGCCTGAGATGGGGCTCAATCCCAGGACCCCAAGATCATGACCTGAGCTGAAGTCAGATGTTCAACTGTGACTAAGCCACCCAGGCACCTTATGACTTCTATTTCTTTGTTGAACTTCTCGTTTTGTTCATTTATTGTTTTCCTGAGTCCATTCATTTGTTTGTATTCTTTTGAATCTCACAAAGCTTCCTCAAAATAACTATTTCAAATTATTTTTCAGATAACTCACAAATCTCTGTTTCTTTGTGGGTTATTTACTGGAATTTTATTGCATTCCTTTAGCGATGTCATGTTTCCTTGTCTTATCATGTTTCTGATTGCTTTGTGTTGATGTCTCCATATCTGAGCGTTCATTGATCTCTTCTAGTCTTTTCATCTAGCAGTTTCTATAAGGGCACCAGGATAGTAAAATGCAGCATCTTTTGTTGCTCAAAAAGCACAATGATGCAGTCTCCTTTCCACTCCACCAGCTGAAGGTGATGTTTATCTGACTGCAGAGATTTTCTGTATCTATGACTACAGAAGGAACTGAAGTGGCATTGACAGAGCTATTGGGATCTTTGGAAGTGAAAGCTGCTGGATGCTTCTCTTCTTTTTACCAATGGGCAGAAGTTCTAGTCATGGAGATCCTTCTTGGCTCCTGTTCTGGTTTTTTGGCACTCAGAGCACTCATAACAGTATTGGAACCAGGATCCTAGGATCAGGTGTACATGGAACTACCACAGCACCTGGGGCCTAGAGCACAGGCCACTTGCTGAGCAGTGGCAATGGTATCTAGGGTGAGAAAGTGTGTAGATATCCCATGGTACTAGGTTTCAGGGGCTCACCACTGTAACTCTGGCTGGTGGGTGGAGGGGGTAATGCAGCAGTAGCATAGGCCCTGGGATGGCAAGATGGAGTGGTATCTTGGGACCGTGGGCAGGGTGCATTAGTAGCACAGACTGGGGATGTTGTGTCAAAGTCTCAATTCTGGCCTTAGGGGGAAGTCACAAGATCACAGCATGATTCCAAAGGTGGGTGGTCTCTTATACCCACATGAAGGACCTGAAGTGCTTGGCTTAGAATAGTGCCTGTGTGGCCCTGGCAGTATTAAATGCTGTGATTTGGGACCCTAGGAGTTGATTTGAACCTAGTGACTAGCTGAACCATGACATGCATCCAGAGTGGGGTTCAGGGCAGTAGTACCACCCCTGGGAATAATGATTCAGAGCATCTGTATGGAAGGAAGAGTGGACTTCAGGGTAGTAACAGCTCAGTCTTAGTAATGATGGCTCAGGATCTCAAACTACCAATGTGGGGATGGGCCTTAGGGTGTTTGCTGTGCTGCTTGCAATGACAGTTCGGAGCCATGACTTAAAAGCCAGTGGTGGGACTTGGGATGGCAGCAGCAACCAAAATGGCAACCAAAGCATGACTTGAGATCCTGGATGTGGATCTTAGGGCAAAAGATGCTGTCCCATGAGTACAGATCCTTTACCTCTTTGGTTAGGTTTATTCCCGGGTATCTTATGGTTCTTAGTGCTATAGTAAATGGAATCGATTCTCTAATTTCCCTTTCTGTATTTTCATTGTTAGTGTATAAGAAAGCCACTGATTTCTGTGCATTGACTTTGTGTCCTGCCACGTTACTGAATTGCTGTATGAGTTCTAGTAGTTTGGGGGTGGGGTCTCTTGGGTTTTCCATATAAAGTATCATGTCATCTGCGAAGAGAGAGAGTTTGACTTCTTCCTTGCCAATTTGGATACCTTTTATTTCTCTTTGTTGTCTGATTGCTATTGCTAGGACTTCTAATACTATGTTGAACAAGAGTGGTGAGAGTGGGCATCCTTGTCGTGTTCCCGATCTCAATGGGTAGGCTGTGAGCTTCTTCCCATTGAGGATGATGTTTGCTGTGGGTCTTTCATAGATAGATTTTATGAAGTTCAGGAATGTTCCCTCTATCCCTATACTTTGAAGTGTTTTAATCAGGAACGGATGCTGGATTTTGTCAAATGCTTTTTCTGCATCAATTGAGAGGACCATGTGGTTCTTCTCTCTTCTCTTATTGATTTG
>PISX010031774.1:0-16955 GCA_004024625.1 Mellivora capensis
GAGAGAGAGAGAGAGAGAGAGAGAGAGAGGCTATTTTCAAGAAAGAACACTTTATATGCGGGAAAGGTGGCAACATGGAGTTGAAAAGACCCTGGATCTTGGATGGAGAAGCCTCTGAGACCCTTTGAGACCCTTTGATTCAGACTAGCTGTATTGCATAGCTGATCTCTCACATCCCTCTTGGGTCTAAACCTCCACAACTCTGATTCAGTTCAGGACCTGCTTGATTCTGCTTCAGTTCCCATTTCTCTTCCAGCCTCACCTTTCTCTCTCCTTTCAAGATGTCCCTTGCAATTTCCTCCGCCCAGGATTAACTGTTGTTTATTTTTACAGTCTGGATTTCCATCTCTAACCTGTCCCTTGGTACCTTTCAACTTAATTCTTACATGTGTCACCCATAAAGTGACCTTCTCTTTTTCAGCTGCAGTTTTATAAATAATCAGTTAATATTGGTCTTAGCAGCTTTACAGTCCCTTTCTTGACCTCTTACTCAGTTAGAATCAGAACAATTCCTTTATCCAAAATGAAGAGTAAACTTTCAGTTTTCAGTGCCAGATAGTGCCAGATAGAACAACATTTTAGAAAATTTGCTCTTTTCCAAACATTAATATATACATGTGTATAAAATCACCTGGGACTTGAAATGATGGTGACCCTCCCATAATTAATCTAGTGTCAGGACTTTTTCCTCTATAAATTTCTCTTTCAATGTGCTGCATTTCAGCAACATAGATATCTTGGTGTGGCCTCAAATCAGGTACCCTTATTGCTACTTGTAACTTATTTTTCATGGTTAGTTAACAAACATAAATAGCTCCAGAAAGGATAAAAACATGATTTCATATATCTTACAGAAAGCTATATAACATTTAATCTAGGTATAACATTCAATGTTCAACAGGAAACACACATTTAAATCCAGGAACTGAAATTCACTGTATCTCAGAGTGTGTTGGGATCTCAAAAGCCACATAATTTAAAACACAAACAAATCGTCTTCTGTGATGTTTGAGCAATTCAATTTATCCAGTCAATAAAGAATAATACAGAGATGAAGCCAGAGGTATATCTCCTTTCAGTTAACTGCTTTCTGGTTATTGGTTTTAGATTGTTTTCTAACAATTTGATGTTTCTAATAAATTGTATGCTACTGTGTTCAATTGTGCCCCTTCTACTCATACCGCTGACAGATCTTTCTAAAGAGCAAATCGCATCATGTTACTTGGCTAATTAAAATCTTTACACTGTTCTCATTGTATAAAGCATTGATTTTCAACACTGGTGACACATCAGGCCTGGAAAACTTCGGAAAATTGTGCCCAGGCCCCTTCTAAACCTATTAAGTATGAATATCCAAGTGTAGGGCTGGCCATAGTTATTTTTAAAATTAGGATCCTTGGGGGGCACCTGGGTGGCTTAGTGGGTTGAGCCTCTGCCTTCGGCTCAGGTTGTGATCCCGGTGTCCTGGGATCGAGCCCCGCATCAGGCTCTCTGCTCAGCAGGAGGCCTGCTTCTCTTCCTCTCTCTCTCCCTGCCTCTCTGCCTACTTGTGATCTCTGTCTGTCAAATAAATAAATAAAATCTTAAAAAAAAATTAGGATCCTTGGATGATCCCAAATACAGTCATTCTTGAGAACAGTAGGCTAGATATTCAAGCCTAATTTCTGTAGCGTGCTTTATATGTAGGATGCTCGTGGCATGGACTCCCTCTCTAGTATCCTAATTCTCTTCCCAACTGCACTGTTATCCAAAAACGCATTCACGCAGATGCACACATATACATGCTTGGAAGATGTGTGTTTTTAGAGCATTTTAAGGCTTACAGCAAAACTGAGGGGAAAGTAAAGAGATTTCCAACATATCCCCTGCACCCACACATGCATAACCTCCCCACTAGAGTTATCAACATTCCCCAGTAGAATGGTACATTTCTTACAATTGATGAACCCATATTGACACGTCATGATTACCCAAAGTTCGTACTTTGGTTTTGTTCAGTCCTGGTGTTGAATATTCATCCTATGGTTTGGGACACATATGTCATCATATGTATCAATCATTATGGTATCATACAGGGTATCTCCACTGCCTTAAAAAATCTTCTGCCCTCTATCTATTCATCCTCCCACTCCCTGCCAACCCCTGGCAACAATTGATCTTTCAATGGCCTCTGTAGTTCTACCTTTTCCAGAACGTTGTATAGTTGGGATCATATATTATACAGCCTTTTCAGATTAGCTTCTTTCACTCTCAGCTGCTTTAAAACTCCTTGAAGTTTCATAAATGAATTAGATGAAAGTTAAAAGCTAGGCCGAATGTGGTCAGCCTAAATTCTGGATCATCCTGCCACTCAGAGGAAACTTCAAAAGGGCTCTGGTTTGTTCAGGTGCCTTGGGCCTGTGGGGAAGAGCTGCTCCTCACCTACCCCCCCTCCTGCTGCAAAGTGAACCACAAGGATCTCATGGAGCAGGCATGCACTGACCACTCCACCCAGAGCCACTCTCAAGACACACCGCTAACTGGACCCATGGAGGAAATGCCTCCTGCACTGCCCAGGGGAGGCCCATATTGTGTTCTCTCGCTCTCCCTGAGGATCAGGAAGGAAGCAAAGACCAACTTCATTTCTGGCACCTACCATGCCACTAGAATTCTGCTAGTCTGCTGTTTGCTGTGCTCTACAGGTCATTTGGGGTGGAATCCTCCAAGGCTCATACCCCACTTTGTTCTAGAGCTAGCACAGTGCTCTATTACTAATGACCTAAAGTAAATTGATAAATAAATATTAACAGCAATCCTAGCTACCATATATTGAGTGTTTCCTGTATACCAGGAATGGAATTATGTGTTTTATCTACATTATACTGCGAAGTATATCTACATATACTGCGAATTATGTATTATCTACATTATACTGCGAAGAAAGCTGATGATGAACATCATCGTTGTTATCATTGCAACTACTATATATTGAGTTTTGCTTTGGCCAGTCACTACATTGTCTTACCTATAATAACTCATTTAATTTTTATTACTGTCACATGAATTATAGATCACAGCAAATAAGAAAATTGGGACAGAGAGAAGTAAACTTGCCTGAAGTCAATCAGCTACTAAAAGTCAATATCTGGATTTTAGCATAAGTACTTTGACTTCAGAGCAATGGTCTTAATGATGATGCAGTACACTGTTATTTCAACACTGGCCTCTTCAACTCTATTATTATCCAATATTTAATGATATATAATGATTACATGAATTCCAAAAACTATTCCTCTTCAGAAATTGTAAGCTGTATTTGTTAGTCTTTCTTGTAACATACAATCTAGAGTACAGATATTTAATAAGATATATGGAGAAAGAAACATATCTAGGATATAAGAAATTGAGAGAAAATTAAATTTTACTATGAATTGAGAAATAAAAAGAAATTTCATTAATTAAAAGCAATTTTCAAAAACAAACAAACAAACAAACAAACAAAAATAAGCAGTTTGCTAAGAGTACATTATATTAGTCCCCTAGAGAATGTTATTCATTTGCACCCTGGTGCAAGGCCACTGGCCTATATTTAGAGAACATTTTAAGAAACTATCTCTATGAATCTTTGTGCTTCACTTGCATATGGTTGGTGATGAGATAGTTGTTTATGTATCACAATGTCTTCTTAATTGGAACCATTGGGGAAACGTCTTTCTCATCTCATTTTCATTAAAAGTTGTGCTTCCCCTGAGAAAATGCTTTGCTTTAATTTTGTGAACCTTGTGAATCATGTAACATATTTTGATTACCCCTTCATAATGGCTGCTTAAAATCACAGAGACAAATTTATAACATACCTAAAGGAAATGCTTAGAGAATCATAGCCCACATTTGATATAATAATTTCTGTAAAAAGTACATTTTGCACTCCTACATTTATTTCATCATCAATGCTAAAATATCTTTGTAAAGCCAAGACTATGGTAATATTATCATAGTGCCCATACCAGCAGAGAAATCTGCTCCATTCTTGTTTGCCTTGATTTAAAAAAAAAAAAAAAAAACAACCTGGAAAAAAAATAGAATCTATTTTTGGAGATTCAGCACACCAAGGATCTAAAATGGAAATAACCAAAATGTGAGGGTTCTTGAGTTTGCAGAATATAGGAAGAGGAAATGCAATTTTGTCTGGAAGGCCTAAATGTAGAAGTACAACACAACTATATTCAAAAGCAAAAGCTGTGATCTTCACTAGATGTTAGTCACTAAGTCCACAGACTCTGGAGCCAGACTTCGTGGGTTCCATCCTGTCTCTTCTTATTTAAAGAACTAAGTGAGCTACTTAACATCATCATGTCTCAGTTTCCTAATCCTTGTAATTGAGACAATAGTTCTTACTGTATAGAAATTATTGCAATATTGAATGAATTTATTTACATAAACTTCTTAACTGTGTCTGTCACATTGTAAGCACTCTAAGTGTTAGATATTACTGTTCGCTGGATTTTCCACAAGTGCTGATACTATCAAGAATGATATTAAGAGTAGGGATAGAAAGAAGTGAGTAGGGGCACCTGGGGGGCTCAGTCAGTTAAGTGTCCAACTCTTGACTTTGGCTCAGATCATAATCTCAAGGTTGTGAGGAGGAGGCTCGCAAAAGGGTCTACACTCAGTGGGGAGTCTTTTTCTCTCCCTCTGCCCCTCCCTCCACTTGCATGAGGGCTCTGTCTAAAATAAATAAATAAATCTTTAAAAAAGGAAGGGAAAAAAATTAAAAAGTAAGGGAGCATGGAAAGAAAGGTGAATGTCTTCAGTGAATGAAGAAAAATAATTGGGAGGTCAGTCTATTATCACCCAAGGAGGAGTAGTAGGAAAAGTCCTTTAAGGCAAAGTGAAACTTTGAAAGACACAGGAGAAAACAAAAACAAAAAACAAAAACAAAACAAAAGAAAACAAAAACCAGAATGGAAGCTTCGATAGGATCAAGCAGGACAGTACTTCCACCTCTAGATTCTGGAGTAACAGGCATGATAAAAGCCAGATCTCCATCTGAAAAGGCTGTAGGGGAACAGGAACTATTGCAGAAGCTAGTTTTCAGTGAAGAAGGTGATGGGAAAAGCTAAATAAATTTGAGGATTCTAGGTATTTTTTATTGCCTCTCTATGAAAAGTTACGGTTTCAAACTAGTTTTCTTGTACTCCTTCCATTCTCTGTGATTTGTTACATGTGTTTAACTATTTCAATTCTTCCTAAATAATATCTTTTCCATTTTCATATTATTAAAAGCCTCTTCTGAATAATGACTAGATGCTCTCTTGTCACATCTGTGTTAGATGCTTCATATATGTGTTTCCTTCTTATACCTGAAGCAGAAACCACCGTTTATTGTATATAGTATCAATGTGAAGGAGGTAATTTCCTCCACAGTCTATACTGGAATGCCAAAAAGAGAACAATTGACCTTATCCATTAAATTTCATCCATCTTCAGAGAACAGCATTATGCTGAAAATGTATCATCTACAATGCCAGACATCATCAATAATGCTACTTACTTTAGAAGTCATTGTGGAGTAGAAGATAGACTAAGATATTTTATCACTGATTGGTATGCATTGAACACTCATGTCCTTTTCCCCCTTCATACAAATAGGAAGCTGAGAAGAAAACATGTATTCACATGGATTGTATTTGGTGTTTGAGGCTGAAAAACAATCAGAGATGTTGGGAAAATCCAAGATATCCAGAAGCAGTCATTACCAAATATTTTCCAGTTCACTGAAATAATTATTAAATGTGTCCCAAAAGCTTGTAATAAGGAGGTTCCAGAACTTGATTTTGGGTATGAGCACAAAGCTGTACCTGAGAATACTTTGGGGATACATCATTCTCATGGGAGTCAGGTGTGAGTTAAGGTATGAAGGTGATAGAAAAGCCAAACAAATTTGAGGATTCTAGAGTTTGTTGATCATTCCACAGTAATTTCAGAGCATACAATGGAAAGTTTTTGTAGATCTCAGATTAGAGGATACAGAGAAGAGTAAGTTAAGTAGGTGCTCTGGGAGTTTTGGGTTTCTGGAAGTTAGATAAGAATATCCCCAAGGAATGATAGAATTAGTCTTGAAAATTGTTTAAAGAAAGGTGGTCTATAGATTTAAGCTAAAATGAGTGATTGCCTAGCTGCATGAAATGGGGCTTCTGAAGGCTACCCCCTTCAAAGACCCTGAATGATTGATGGACAAGGAAGGAAATCTAACAGAGAACACCTGGTAAGGTAAAGACATCTCTGATAGTACTTTCCCAAAAATATCTGGCATGGCAACGCCAGAGAAAGATGCTAAATGATAATTCTTTAGAAGACTGTTTTCACTCCTGTTAATGTTGTTTAAATGAGAGAGGGTATATGTTAAGTGGATTTATCCATTAATGGGCCAGAGGAGTATGGAATAAGTGAATATATTGCTGAAAACTTGCCCAGTGATGGAACATATGCCTTGCTCTTAGTGAGTTTGTTGCCAGTTGGAAAGAAAGCAAGAGGTCATGAAAAACCTTAGTAGTAAGTCAAGTAACAAAGGGTAATATCCTGAGAATAGCACAGGCCATGGGTTTGAGGTGTGATGGAGTTTACCCAGTAGAGAGGTTGAGAGGGCAAAGTAGCTAGAGTACAAAATGGCAAAGTACAGGCCGGGGAACTAGAGATGGAAGCAGACCATTTTAGGAGTGGTTTTGAGCACTGAAGTAGGGGGTTAAACTAATGTTTGCTTTAGTTTAGAACTTTGAACAGTTATAAGACTGCAGCAATAGTACTGATCAGAGGAATCTGTAATAATTGTGGAATTCAGTTGCCACCTGAGATTTTCCTGTCCATAGAATCCAAATTTTTGTAGGAAGACTATACAGTCCCCTTAATTTGGTTTAATTCTTTGGGGCTTATGTTCTGATGATTTTTAAATTAAAAAAGAAATTTTTAATTAATATATAATGTATTATTAGCCCCAGGGGTACAGGTCTGTCAATCGCCCAATTTACACACTTCACAGTACTCACCATAGCATATACCCTCCCAAATGTCCATAACCCAACCACCCTCTCCCTACCACTGTCCCCCCAGCAACCCTTAGTTTGTTTTGTGAGATTAAGAGTCTCTTATGGTTTGTCTCCCTCCTGATCCCATCTTGTTTCATTTTTTCCTTCCCTACCCCCCAAGTCCCCCATGTTGTCTCTCAAATTCTTCATATGAAGGAGATCATATGATAATTGTCTTTCTCTGATTGACTTATTTTGCTCAGCATAATACCCTCTAATTCTCTGATTATTATTTTTTGACTTGACTTTCTACTGCTGTTGGATGCTTGGTCTGTCACGGTTCACTTCCAATGGCTGAACCCTTCTCTGCCTCAGTTTGCACCAGCCGTACTTTGCAGGGCATGTTCCATGCTTTCTTCAATACAACACTCACCCATGATGTTTTTGACTTGGTAACTTCTATGGAGGCTTTTTTGGTGATGGGAAGAGAAGCTTACCCCACAGTAAAAAGAAACCAGAATTGAAATTAGACATCATTGTGCCTAAAAGTGTTTGACGACTCACCCTAGCAGCCAGAAATTCCTCCTGAGTGGCATTTCCCTCTTCACTGCAGATTGCACACACTCTCAACCTTTCAATATCTCATCTATCTCCCAGCAACCTAGTCTGCATCCGTACCCTGAATTTAGATGAATTCACATGGAGAACACTTTAGCTGTCACTCTGTCACTGTTATATTATCTCATGGAAGTATTTTACCTTAAACAAAAAGCAACTTGCACCAGAGGAAAAATTATGACAATATTTTGTGCAGAAGGGACTGCAGTCATTTGTGGTTTTAAACAACATGCTTTTATGCCTTAAAAAACACAGACAGCTACTGACTATATACTTACTGAGAAAAGAAAACACCAGAGGAAGTTTCTAATAGAGATCAGGAGTTGTATTCAAATGGAATCAATCAAATTGAGTTTATCCTTACCTGCTAACATCTGGACAATCTGCCAATGCAATAAAAATTCAATAAACTTACAAATTATTACCAAAGCATGAAGGCCTCTTTTTCTAAAAGTGTGTGTAAATATTGCTTATGGTATTAAGCATATGAAAAATTAATTAATAGCTATAACTGCTATTTTTGTAACAATTTATTGTTACTGATTTTTATTCTTTGGTCTAAATACAGTCTAAATATAGTGCTATGGGAGAAATGAGGATAGATAGGGAAAAATGAAACTAGACTTAAAAAGTTTTTAAGATTTGCAGCTGAGATGAGAGAGGAGCTTAACCTAAAGGAAGTGCATTTGTTTCTCTGTTGCTGTCCATAAATCTAGTTGGACTTCTCTGTTACTTCATTCTGAACATTTAAGTTCAGAATCACAGAGATAACAGAATATATTTTTGTGTATCTAAAAGCAGATTTCCAGGTGGAAGTATTAACAGGTACATTTTTAAATAACAGGTAACCATTGGGAAATAAACTGGATTTGCCAAAAAATTCACTTGCCTTTGTTTAAATTCACTGTCT
Organism: Mellivora capensis; assembly: GCA_004024625.1. Classification (NCBI taxonomy): domain Eukaryota; kingdom Metazoa; phylum Chordata; class Mammalia; order Carnivora; family Mustelidae; genus Mellivora; species Mellivora capensis. Next base: position 8,533 of record PISX010031774.1, read on the forward strand.
TGTAGAGAAACGTGTTTGATTTCCAACGCCACCTATGCTTTTGAGTTCCTGAATGAGCCATTGATTCTGGAATAAATCCTTGGGGCAGCTTTTTTGGAAAAACCATGTAGGGATAGGATAGTCTGTTTTTGCCAAATCCAGGATTCACTGAAGCAGTGCTGGCTTCAGGAATTACTTTGTATCATGCTGAGTAGGTACATAGAAATATATATGAAAAAATAATTTGTAACGCATTTCTGGTGGGATTCATCTGAAAATAAATTATTTCTGTTCGGTTGCTATTGAATTTATCTTAATACCGATGAAATCATTGATTTAACTGGGTATTTACTGTACATGGCATTAGAGTCAGTCCACAAGGGGGCTCCCTTGCTTTAATTTTTAGATTTCCTTTAAAATGGATTATGATACTTTGGAAGATTTTTTTTTTTTTTAACCTTTGCAGAAGAATTTAACAAACCAATTTTAAATGCACCAGAAACTCTGAAATATATTAATGGGTCACATTAACCTGAAAGAAAGAAGTACAGCCTCCACACTGGGGCATCTGATTTTTCTTAGTAAAAACTTTTTTTTTTTTTTTTAAACAAATGTCACGTTGTTAGTCAGCCGTGACAAAATTGTACTTCTCTAAGTCATGCAAAGCCAACTGCATCAATGCTATACAAATCCTATGAGTCAGATAACATAATTGCAATGGTTAGTTTTGTGGCACCACCATGATTTCCATAGGACAAAATGCTATGTCAAATAGATAGACACCCAGTACATGTTATTTTTGTAATGTGAGTCTTAAAAAAAAAAAAAGTATTTGTTTCTTCCATAATATAGGATTTAGTGGCCTTTGAAAATATGTATTTGACTATGCATTTGTTAGGTTCTTTTTCATGAATCCCACTGTGTAGTCAAGAGATTGCTTGAGTGGACTTTGTCACAAACATTGTTCTAAAACTGGATGGATTTTTATAAATGAAGAACTGATACCTCCAAGCAACTTACATTTTCCTAGTAGGAGTGAAACAGTATGTATGCAATTGTATGGCAACACAATGGAGGTGCTGGATTTGGGGAGGTTTGTATCTTGATAAGATAAAAAGGAAGACTATGGATTTATGTTAGGTTTCCCAATACATGGAATACTGCATAATGCAACATTAAGGAAATTTTGTTGTTTATTTGTCTTATACCAGTCACTGCTAAATATACTTTTTTGTGCATTCTTTTATATAATCTTCATACTAAACCATGGCACGGCCTACATTTCTGTCTGTTGAGCTCTAATTCCCTACAGGCCAGCAATGGAGGACTAAACAATCTGGTGATGCCCAGTTTGGCCTCTAGGTGGCAAACAAGTCTTTTTTGTTAACCAAGAGGATGTCACCATCCATTTCCATCCCCTCTTTTAAGAAAGAGTAAAATTCCTCAGGAAATATTATAGGCTTCCAAGTTGTATAAAATTCTGTGAGTAGCAATACAACTTAGATATTAATTCGGAAGAGGAAGAGTACACGTGACAGGAAAATTAATTTTACCAGGAACAACTCTAAAATAACTGAAATATTTTTATATAGAGGGGATGGGACTAGGAGGAGATTACATGGAACTGGGATGTTGAAATGAATATGAGCTGAGTCTGGAAAGTAAGCTATAAAAGATCAAGGACCTTTATGTCTTTGCCCACTTCTATATTCCTTGCACCTAATAGATAGTAAATGTTGGAAAATTATTTGGTTGATAATCTGCTGCCCCAACTTTTTAAGACTCCAAGTCCAAGTTTGTTGGCTATACTGGGTTTGTCACACCTATTCAACTCTGTTGTCATAATATGAGAGCAGCCACCCCCCCCCCCCAAAAAAAAAGAACGTGTCTATGTTCCAGTTAAATTTACCAAAAAATCCCAAACCCAAACCCAAACCAAACAAAAAAGCCCAGGTGTCCAGCTTATAGTCTAGCTTCCTTGGCCCCTGCTGCACATCTTCTTACTTATTCCTTGGATACTCAAGAGTTTAGAAAGTTCGTGGTTTCATGACAAGCCAGATACTCTGAGACTATAGAACAGTGCCTTAAAATTTACAATGGGATCTTTTTTATTTTGCTTATATGTTAACAGAGGTGATATGTTTATTACCGGGGCCTAATTTCGTCTCTTCTGAAGGCAGTGATCATTTGTGAGCCCCTCTAACGATATTGGACCAGCCTTTCCAATCTCCCACATCATCAAGTCGCTAATAGCTCTGGAAATGAATAATAGTTACTTATCACACAGCAGATTAAAGCAGAGGTCCTGACTATCTGATGGTTTTCAGTGTAACTGTTTGTTTGCCCTATAATACTTCCTTTACCATAATCACTTGAAAAAATATTAAAAATCTGCCTCTAAACTCTCAATTTATATAGCACAGCAAGAAATATCAACCAGGGAGCACACAATTCTTAAAGAACTAAGTTTAGTAGACAGAATTGTACAAATCCTGTTACTTTGATTCTCTATCCTCCGTCTCTCCATCTGCCCCATCAGATCTTTACTATGGTAAGTGTCAGTGAAGAAAAGACACAACTACTAACCTAACAGAGATATCCTTGAAAAGAGAATAAAGATACACTTAGCACTTGTATTTCTAATTAATCTTTGGCACACGGTGATGGTAAATTTAATGTGTCGACTTGACTGGATCATGGGCTATTCAAATATTTGCCCAAACATAATTCTGGGTGCATCTGTGAGGGTATTTTGGAATGAGATTAACATTTAAATCAATAGACCCAGTAAAAAAATGGGTCCGGACTAATTTCTTTGAACTTGGAGGTAGTCTTTCTTCTTGCCTTTGAACTGGAACTGAAACATAGATCCTTCCTGGATTTGGAGCTTACTGACACTTTAAACTGGAACTACACCATTCACTCTCTCAGTTCTTAAGCCTTCAAACTCAAACTGGAATTAAACCACTGGCTCTCTTGGGTCTTCAGCTTGGTGACTCAACATGAAGATCTTGGGACTTGCTAGCCTCCATAATCATTTGAACCACTTACTTATAATAAATCTCTATATAAATATCTAACATATATACTACAAACATACCCCACTGGTTTTCTGGAGAACCTTGTATATACACACTTATGTATGGTTCCACTGGTACCTAGCTCCCTCCTTTCACAGTTTAGATACTCTCCTATACTCTTCATGCTTCTTCATCTGTGAACACTGACTACAGACCGACCTTTTCTGTTTTGACTGGGAATTCAATGAACCTGTCACTTTTTTTTTCTTGTCTGCCTGCTGCAGCTGGAATCTTGATATTCTTATTTCTACAATGAATGTTTCCACTATTAAAGTTGAGTATAGGAAGGGAGCATACTTCTTCCACAGCTGGGTATATACCAGGAGAGAGGATGTGCTAATATCCCAAACTGGAACATCATTGTGTTTTCCTAGTACACTCTGGTGAAGCTGAATTACACATATGTCTTTTTTAACTCTTTAAGTTTTCATAGAAAATAAACTTATGAAAACATTTTTTTAAAATATAAAGACATTCAATCTTCCATGTAATTCTCAAATAACTCTTGAAACACAATATTGATGCAATTTAGGAACCAAGTAACGCCATCGTTCTTTTTGGTTTGTTGCCTAATTTCTTAAGGTTTGGATTGATTTTTTTATAAGTCTCTGGCTTGTGAATATACACTGATTTGTTTAATGTATGCAACGGATTAAAAAAAGCAGACATTAAAATGCACTGACATTAGTGATGAGGTTGGAGAAACCAAGGCATTTGGTTTACATAAAGTTCTATTGAAATGTCTGGAAACAGAGCAGCAGTCTGTATTTCAAGGCTGTTTAGAAAACAAGACATAAATCTTTACTTGATAAGAGGAACAAATCAATAGAAAACAAAACACATTTATATGTTCCTGATAGCACTACAAATGGGGAATAGAACACTTAGGTTAACCTATTGTTCAAGAAGAGCCATTCAACTCTGTTGTGCACAGTGAATATAATTCAAGAATTTTGATACTTTTTGAAATAAGGGCTTCTATTTTTTAAGTACCTCTAACCCTTCTTGTATGAGTTGAAAGTTTGATAAGTTTTCTTATTTTTAACACTGTTATATTTCCCTGCAAAGTACAGAAACAAACAGAAAAAGAACACGGTGTTTCTTAGAACTGAAGAAAATCTATGTTGACATTCACAGTTGCTAGACAAAGTCATTGTTCTTTGTTTTATTTTATGAAGAGCTAGAAAATATGGAATAGTAATGAAGAAAGAAAATAATTGTGGTCTCATATATATTGAATATTAAATCAAATTAACAGCAAAGATAGAATTATGACCCCAGAGATTATATAGTGAAGCAAATTTCTGTCAGATCTGGAACTTGATTTATATGTTAGTGATGAAAATAATGAAGAATTATCTTTGTATTATATTCTCTTAACCTGTCTAATGAAGAGGGTTTTTTCTTTTTTATATGATTCTATTGAAAAATCCTAGTGATTCACTACTTGAAACAGATTCTAGCATTGTGAAAAATGAATTCCTCACTATAACTTTTTGTTTTATGCTCTCTATAGACGTAAGTCTGTGCTTCAGAAAGTGATCATGCATAAAAGCAGAGAGAGGAATCCTGGATTCCTCTTCTATCACTGAGTAGAGCTCAGCCATGCAAAGCCAGGCTTCATTGCCCCATTTAAAAATGGACTTTGGACATTCCATTTAGAGATGGATTTTGGACATCCCATGTGTTCTTCACACATTACAATAAAAAATACAATAAAATTATATTTTATATTTCTGGTCACACAGCACAAACTTGCTGCTACTGCTCTGACATTGGCAGATAGTGCACTAAAGGGTATTTAGAAGTATTAAAAAATGCTGAATGATGTGGCCATGTTCAAACAGATGTTGAGAAGTTTCCCCTGTTGCAGTTTAAAGCAACGAGTGTGATTAAACTATAAAGTAAGATTTCCAATCTAGTGCCAAAGGAAAGGAACAAACAAATGAACAAATAGCCAAAGAAAGAAGGTGGAAGAAATCTTTTAATTCAAATTTTGCTATATTTGAAACTTTTTGATTTCTACCTTGGTCTTGCACCCTTTTACTTTCCTCTGTTTACACTAATACTTAAACTGGTTCCAATTAAATGAATTATTGGTCTGCAAATTCTAATTTGAGCAAGTATAAATAAACATTCTTCTGATAATAAGGTATAGGTGTGTGGCACTGGTACAAGAGATGAATTCATGAGAAAATCACTTCTTATAAGACAAAACTTACAAAACCATCAAAATAGTAGGTCCACAAGCCCCTGGCCTTGATTCAACTCTTAAACAACCTCTCCAGAAATGTGAAAGGTGACTGAGAGATTGTCTACCTGACCCAGACTGCATACACTTAGAGGGATATCTGAATTATCTCCAACACACCAACTTTGTAATATTATTCTGAGAACATTGCTTATGTATGGCTTTTTTCCTAAGAGGGTGAAAAATATTTTTATTCAATTTTTAACCTATCTTCATAATTAATTGCTTATAATAGTTGATTTAATAAAATATGATTCCCTATTTAATAGGTTAAATGCGGAAGAGTAGGAGAACACATAGGCCACCACTTGGTGGTAAGAAACATAACATTCATGAGTCCTCTAATAATATTACCTGCTATATCCCACTAGTGTATACAGATACACAGCCAGGGTTCATAATACTATATGAGAATGCAGGTCTCCTTGTCCCCAGTACTGTTGTTTCCCAAAGCATACTATATGTATCTACATAATTTTTCACATAGAGTCAATGAAGAGTTGATCATCATTCAATAATCTCAAAACAAAAGCAAAGTTGATGGATAGATAATGCATCACAGAGGATCTGGGGCATCTTCTTGAGCATCTAATGTTAGAAAGTATCCATTTTGCTACAGTTTTCAAGTGATCTTTGATGATACAGCCTTTTTTTTTTTTTCCTTTGAACTTATCTTCCTTTCTCCACCGCCTCCCAAAGCCACCATGGGCCTTCCTTTCTTTTTCAAGATGTGCTCCTTCTCCATTTTTTTAGTCCTATCAATCCTTCAGGATTAATGAATTTAATTTCTGACCATTCTACGGTTCTGGATGCTCTCACAATCTGATAAAGGTCATGTTTTACTATTAAATATATCATATAGTATTGTAATTAACCTTATATTGAATATATTTCCCAAAATTGGCCAGGTACTTTTTAAGGGGAAATTACCACATCTTAGATATTTGTGGACTTCCTTTGAATCACACAGTGGTTCAGTAGAAGATCAAAGAGTGTGTGAATGAACTTGTAGTTACTTAAAAACCTAAACCTGTTATCTGTATCAATTCCATTTGCTTATTCCATTTCTCAGAGCGAGCATAAAATAATTGTTTTATATTTAGATTGAATTCATGAATTCTACTCTATAATGTTGGCATCAATGGACATCAGAATATTCAAGAAAATAATTTTTTGTCTATTCTGATCCCATTAAACTTTCAGTGAATGGTTTTAATAACTTTGAAACAAGTAACGTGTAAATAATTAGTTGATTGAGAAATTCCTAACTTCACATTTCTTGATAGTTTAAATTATTGATCTTATTTGCTATGGTGCTGGCATTTGACCAAGTATCCTGCCAAGTTAGTAATTAAAATACAAATTGCTTTTATGAATCAAAGTGTTTCCTTTCTAGATAAATAAATCCTCTGAGACAGGGGCAATTGATATCATACACACTTGTAATGTCAAACAAGAAAAGGTTAGTTGCAATTGTAGACAGAAAGCCATTAGTAGAGTTCTGGTTTGTATTGACAGAATAATTCTAAACAGAGATTCCCAGTCTAAGCACTATCATTGTGATAAAACTTGCCAGAAAATCTGCACTATGAAGCATTTAGTTGATAATAATCCCCTTTAAAATGCAGATAACCCAATCTCATAGATGTCTGTGTTTCTTTGTAAATCTATAATTTCAAATTCAGAAAAATAAACATCTCTCATGATGATTATGATCCCTTTCTATCCTTGACAGGCTTATTTCAAACATAAACCATTCCTGGGGAATGAACTACGTTACAAGCATTAGAAGTCCTGAGCATCATGTTTAGGGGGAATATTGCCTAGAAGTTTAATTTTACAAACTCAGTATGTTTCACTTATATCAGGGATTTTCCACCCCACCCCCACCTGTTAGACAGTGAAGAGGCATGAGTGCTATAGAGGGAGAAACCAGGTCCTAGATGGGGAGTACTAGGGAATTACACTTAGTAAGAGTCTGGGATGTGAGGAAAAGGAACAAGCTATAAATATAAGAACTGATGTGGCATACCACTTGTGGGTATTATTATTTTATTTCCCCTTACATTTCTGTTCCTCCTAACCAAGAACAGAATGAGAAAAAGGGGATGTTAGAGGGGAGTTTCTCCTAATTTTCAAGAATATCCTTATTGAGGTTGATTTGGTTATGAGTCTTGTAAGATTAGCGCCCCTTCTTGTGATCTAGATATTTTCCCTCAACGTGTCATTTAGATCTTCCTCTTTCCCTGTGGATTTTCTGAAAACCAAAGAGATATTCCAGCTACCTTTCTATTTTAATAATAAGAGATTCAGACCCTTTCTCCTAGCCATATTCTCTGCTGTATTCCAGCATAAAAAGGAAGTGAGGAAGCCATAGCTATAAATGTGACATGATGTGCAAGGTTGGGGGCCCCAGGCAGTGGTTCTCCATTTCTCTCCTGTTATTTAATCTTTTATCATGTAGGTAGGACAAGGGGGCTATAATTAAAGTAGCCACTGTACATAGTTCATTTAGTTCATGTACATTTTAAAAATACTTCTAAAATTGTTCAGTATAAGAGAAAGTGATGGGGTTCAATATTCAGCTGACTTCAGAAAACAAGAAAGGGGGATCTTGGATGGGTTATTGTCATGGCCCCATTCTTTAACATCCCAAGTAGACATAGGTGGTAAGACATCAAGAGTAAAGTATTAATAAAAGAATGTTAATTAAAATAACACATTTATGTAGTTATTCTATGTTCATATCTTGGTCCAAGATCGCTTTGGGTGGAAAATCACCCACCATTTCCCAGGTTACACAAATTAAAGCAGGAAGATAAAGAGCTCCAGGGATAAGCCACTCCAAGCATTTAAAATGGCATATGCCACTGTTTGTATATAGGGATGTATATATGTGCCTATTCACATACAAGTAGATTTTATGAAATAAAAAGAAGAGAGAGGAAAAAAAGAGGGGGAGAGAAGTCAATGAAGGAAAACAGGGAGCAGCAGACCACACTACAAGGTGATCACAGCAGGGTGCTGAAGGAATCCAAATAGGACTAGGAGGGAGACAAATGCTTGTAGGATGAAGATTGCTCTCCCTTTTCCCTCTGCAGTTTAAATGTATC
>PISX010031775.1:0-16960 GCA_004024625.1 Mellivora capensis
TCCTGGGGTGGAGCCCTTAGGCTCTCTGCTCAGCGGGGAGTCTGCTTCTTCCTCTCCCACTCCCCCTGCTTGTATTCCCTCTCTCGCTGTCTTTCTCTCTGTCAAATAAATAAATAAAATCTTTTAAAAAAAATTTTTAGAAGTACTACTAATATGCTAAAATACTATTTAGCCAGTATACAAAATTTAGCAAGTTATTTGGTTATGTTTTGGAGCATGTCCTGGGGTATTTTAAGTTATGTATTTGGGTATGTTTTTGAGTTACTGAGTTTATGCCAGAGAATAAAATTCTAGGTTAATACGAGATTATGGGGTGCCTGGGCGACTCAGTCAGTTAAGCACCCGACTTTTGACTTTGGCCCAGGTCATGACCTCAGGGTCATTAGATTGAGACACTGGTTGGGAGCCACACTCAGTGCGGAGTCTCCTTGAGATTCTCTCCCTCTGCTCCTCCCCTCACACCTTCTATCTCTCTTTCTCTCAAATAAATAAATAAAATCTTTAAAAAAATACTTGATTATATACTATCTCTAATTTACATGGTTTTTAATTCACAAAGATCTCTGGTCATTTACAGACTCGTGCCTAGGAATAAAGTTATGCAGAATATTCCATATATTTGTGCAGAGTCAGAAAATCATCAAGGTAATTTTCATAGGTTGGATTTACAAAATTCATTGGTTGTTACCAAAAAAGGATGTTGCATAAATCTACATTTAATGCATCTTATGAATAAGCTTAGGTAAAATTTCTCTTTCGATGATTAATGTCTTTAAAAGTTTGTATGCTTTGAAATGGTTAAAAAATTCTTATTATTTGAAATGAAACCTAAAAACTGTAACAGAAGCAGATCTGTTTCCTTTCCAGTGTTGAATTCTCATCTTCTTTTTCAAATCTGAATTAAAGGATAAATGCAAAGAGAATTGCAACAAATCATATGTGAGCTATGTGCTATATTTCCACAAATTTAAGGAGATATGTTAACCTGCACACAAATCAGGAGAAAGAATAACAGCAGAACACTAGGCGCCTTATCAGATCCCTTCCATTCATTACTGCCCAAAGATAACTACTTTCCTGACTTTTTATACCATAAATAGGGATTGTTTTTGAATGTTACATTATATAAGATCAAAGAGAAACTGTTAGTTATAGCTGATGTATTTTGGTCAACATTTTGTGAGCTGTATAATCTGTAGCTTCTTATTCACTTTCACTATGATATAGTAATACATGCCATGAGCATCTCACAGTGTCTTAATCTGTTCTCCTCTTTATCCACATTGGAGTTCTTCCTGTTTGGGGTCACTTTGAAGAGTATTGCTATAAACGTTTTAGGGTATGTATTTTAGGGAATATATATATATACATTTTGGTGTATGTACTACAAATGGAATTGTTGGATCATTATACTATAATTTTCCAAACTGGTCTTATCAATTTAGACTGAGCAATATATGGGAGTTTGGTTAATTTATAGGCTTTCCAACACCTGCCATTTCCCTTCTTTCTCATTCTATCTATTTTTAAAGGGGGTGTAGGGGTATTGTATTGTGGTTTTAATTTTTATCTCCCTAATTCTCTATTTGATAGAAATAATCCAACCCCCGCATTTAATCAATCAATGCTCCACTTTAAAAACTCCCGAGAGAGAGGAGATCTATACATGTTTATTGAAAGGGACAACAAATTATTGTTCACCTAAAATAGAGTTAACATTACACAATACTTCTGAAGACTGTTAAAAAGTATTTCTTCTAATTTTTTGGTCATGAACTACACCAAAATTGAAAGGTCATCAGTGTTGGGGATTTCAGAAAGAACCCTTTTAAATTGACTGGCAGGCATATTTGAAAGACTTTCGGAGATATATAGCACTGCATAATGATCTTTAGATATTTTATCCAGCGATATCTGACCTCAACATTTTTCATTACAAATTTCACTGTAGTTGAATCAGTATTAAGGATCAAGTTCCTGGTCTTTCGAAGTTTAAAAGCAGGAATTCTTTCTTGAGTTCACATTTTATCATGACTAGAAATCTAATCTTGAAAGACCCACTGACCTTTAAAAGACATTAGCTGACTCTTCTGAGTTTTCCATCCCATGATCTCTTGCCACACTGATGTTTTGCAGAGGATTAATACAAAGGCCTCTAAACTTTGGCTTGAAGTCGGGCAAAAAAAAAAAATCCTGAAATTATAGCTTTTATAATTTTTGTTATTCTATGAGATTTTTTTCTTCGTTCTGAGAGCATTGAAATACTTGCAAATAGATCATTTATTTTTAATTATTAATGTTAAGCACAGTGTTAGCTACATAGTACATACTTGTGAATTGGTACTTGGCTATTGAGTTCATAGTTTATTAGGATTAGCAAATGTCTTAGAAGGCTCACTTAGACTTTAAAATTCATGAGTCAACTCCTCCCTTTAGTGAATTACTTATTTCTGAATCCCTCATGAAACAAGTACTCTTATCTGAAAGAACATGGATCAGTATTCCACGAACATTAGTTAAATAAAAGAATAAATTAACAGGTGAAGGGAGCTCAGTATTCTGGATTTTGAATTGCTTATCTTCAGACTGGTACCACTGAGCTTAAAAAGACACAGATGCAAATGCATGTGGTTTGAAGTAACTTGGTAAATTTTTTCTGGGAGTTATTTTAATTGGGCTATGATCAAAAGGAAATATTTGAAACTGAAGGAATTTAGACCATATTCCAATAGCTATAAAATGCACAATGGATGACTCCTCAGCTGGAACAAGAGTAAGAGAGGAAAGCAACTGTTACCCACTTTGCTTCCCACCTGACCACACAGGAGTCTTCTGTCCTTGTGTCTGCCATCATTCTTGCTCCTTTCTGAAGTCTATAAAAGTCAGATTAATACTAACTTAAAATAACTCCCTTTCTTGAATACTTACTGAATGACTAAAATATAGAGAGAATTCTGACAAAGTTCTACAATGGCAAACTGAGCTGATTTTGGAATCTTAAATAAGCTCTAAGGAGAGTTAAATTCTAATTTATTAATTTATTGGCTGTGCTGATCCATTGGGAGAATTAAAGTCACTTTTTAAAAAAAGTTCAATTTATAAAATATTACCAAAGTAAGTGACTTATCATATTGAAAATACCAAAAACATATGTAAATGTGAAAACAAATACTGAGATAGCTCCAATACAGTTAATTGCAATTATGCCATTATATATCTTATTTGATTAAAAAGAATGAATATAAGAATTTTTAAAGAAGAATAAAAGCTGTATTACTTAGAGATCCCTTAAATCTCTAACTTATTCCAAACTTGGTCTAATTGTTTAGTCATTAATTGTTGAAGGAGTAAGAAAGTCTTGAGTATTTTCTTTATTAATTCATGTCACTATTTTTTTATGTTTTGCATATCAAATATTTTTTGTCCTAAAAATTTTATAGTTTAGGACAAGCTCTTCCTTCTTTCTCTTTTTCATTTTCTTTCTACAATGAAATAAGGACAGATCATCACTATTTCTAAGAATTAATTCATATAAATTCAAGATATGAATAGGAGTTCCCCCTTTTTGTGTAAGAGACAAAGAAAGGTATTTTGCGGGATGAATTTTGGGAAAAGTAATAGAGCAATAACAAGGGAACAGTTCTTTCAAACTTGTAAATTTTATCCTGTGTATTTGTGAAAGTTATAGAAACCATGTTCTTATTTTTCTCCAAAGCAAGAGTTTCAGAAATATTCTTGTCGTTTAGTAAAGGATCTTCTCATGCTCCTTTCCCCTTTTTCCATTCATAAACCATGTAAGAAGTAGGCTAGACAATATAATACATACATCTTTTCTGTTTTAAGAAGAAAATAAAGGATTGAAAATAAAATGAACAGTATCAGGAGATGGTTTTCTTGGCCTACATGGTAGTAAGGGCTAGGAGAGGATACCAGTTCTCTTGGTCATCTCCTTGACAGTTAAAGGGTCTACAATGAATAAAACATTTGATTCCTTCAACTTGGATCTGGCCATAGACTGCGGGGTACTGTCTGTGGTTTGAAAACAAACCATCCTGTCACTTATGTCTTCTTCCTCAAGGTTACAAGAAAGAGAGAGAAAATTATCCCCTTACTTTTGTATGATCTGATATTTATTTCTCTCAGTATGGAAAACAAAAATAGAAATATTTCACGATAAATACAGGATAGCAGTTGCTTTTTTTTTTTTTTTTTGGTTTATTTATGAATAAGGTAAAAATCAAAACTGATAGAAAACAACGGAAGGGACCTGGTCAGATTTCTTAACGCACGCACCACAGTTGAGGTTTTAGTGTGTTTGTACCCGTCATGGGGCAGCTGGGGCTCATGGAAGGACCCAGAGGGGTCCCAGAACTAGCCAAGGACTAGGACAGGATAGAAATCAAGAGCCAGCAAGAGTAAGTGAGAGGAGAGTTTATTGCAGATGCAGACAGAGTGTCTGAGAGATTTGGGCAGGGAAGGAAGGTCTGTGGTTCTTAGTGAGGACAGTGGTGTGGTGTCTATGTCCTCTTGGGCATCCAGGAACTGGTCAAAACAAGGATACTCAGGTGCCCTCCATAAAGCATTTAAGCGCAGGAGCCAGGGGTCAGGGTGTCCAGAGTCCGTGGTCCTGGAGAATGTCCATGTCGCTCCTGAGATGTTACCCGCTATGCTGGAAGACTCCAGAGGAAAGGTTCACTCCTCCACCCTTACGAGGGGGACGTGCACTGAGGGATGCATAGGTCCTGGTGAGGATACAGGTAGCAAGAAGGCCATTGGTCCCAGGTCCCTTCAGGTTTCAGTAGGGTGGTGTGTATCTACCAGAAAGAGCAGAACACAGTCGCTGTTGCCCAGCTGCATGTCCAGACGGATTAATTGCAGCCCCTTGACTGCAATTGCCTCTCTAAAGTTTGATTAGGGTTCTAATCAAATCTAAAGTTTTATCTGTTGCTGTATAAATTAGCGCTATGACTTAACTGCCAGAAAAGAAAACGACGCTTTATTATGTCAGAGTTTCTGCATGTCAAGATCCCAGGTGCCACTCAGGTGAGTGCCTCTGGCTCTGGCTCTTTCACAAGGTTGTTGTCCAGGTGGGCCCAGATCTGCCCTCTTTCAAGACCCCACTTTGGGAAGGAGCTCCTTCCAGGCCTGCTTATAGGACCCATGACAGGCACTGGATTTTCCCTAGCTCTAGGCCCCAGAGGTACGTTCCTTGCCAGAGCCTTTCCATAGGGTACTTCCCAACATGGCATCTGGCTTTCCTCAGAGGAACCCCAAGAAGGAAGCCACGGACAACCTACTGTGTTTCAATCAAAAGTGAAATTCCATCCCTTCTGCTGTATTTGCTAATTAGGAGGAAATCAGTAAGCCCAACCCACACTCAGGAGATGAGATGCCAGAGGTGTGTGAGTGCCAGGAGACAGGGCTCACTGGGGTCAGTGGAGAAACGGCTTACATACTCACCCAGTTCAGGACCGAGGATAGAAAAATAGTAGTAAGAAATTCTGTGGGCCATTGGCTGGCTCAGTGGGTTAAGAATCTGCCTTCAACTCAGGTCATAATCTCTGGGTCCTGGGATCCAGTCCTGCATTGGGCTCCCTGCTCAGTGGGGAGTCTGCTTCTCTTTCTCCCTCTGTCCCTCCTCCCCCATCATTCTTCCCGTCAAATAAATAAATAAAATCTTAAAATAAAAAAGAAAGTCTAGGCTAGATTTGTAAAATAATCCACAGTAAAGAAACTTCTATTTTTCTTCATTTCTGTCTAGACTTTGGTAAAACTGCAAAAAGTATAAATTACTAGAAGAAAAAAGATATAGAAAATGCAAGCCTGTTTTAAATATAGATTAACAAATATTAAGTGTATTTTAATAAACATAAGCAAAACAATTATTATTAGAAAAAAAGAAAATAATTCCAAATCTATATACACTATTCATTAAAAGTATACCAACAATTGATACAGGAAATTACCATTAAACTCATAATCCATTTTTTCATTCTACAATTATAATTTAACAAAAAGTTATAGGTGAAATAAGGATGCCTCATATTAATATATATATACACACACATATATGTATAATATCTAAATCAAAGATATATACTTTTTAAGTGAACATTGAATGTGTCAATATATAAATTTTTAATGCAACAAGTGAGTTTGCTTCTTCCTTGTCATCTTATTTGGTCTATATACTAGATTGATAATAATGTTAGTACAGGGGATAAGGCATATCCGAATTTTATAGGATTTGCTTTATGAATACTCTCAGTAAAGAAAAGTTTCTCAGAGGTATCTCATTAGGAATGTTAACAAAGATATTAAACAAAGATATTAACAAGGATATTAAAGCCAACCTCGGCTTTAATTTTAAAATTTTAATTTTAAAAATTTATTCAAAATGAAGCAAATAATGCTGTATTTTCAAATTTCATCTTCAGTCTCTTCTCAGTAAGCAGTTCTAATAACTACACTGACAAGTCATTGCCATCCAAAGTCCAGAGTGTACATTGCTGTTCACTCTTGATGGACTTCTGTGGGTTTAGAAAGGAATCATGCAGAAGAGCTTCACTGCCCTGAAAAAAAAGAAAAAAACAACTGCTCTCTCCCTCTCCCCAACCACTGGCAACCACTGTCTTTATAGTTTTGCATCTTCCAAAATGTTATATAGTTGGAATCATTATATAGATAGATAGATATAGATACGGATACAGATATGGATATAGATAAATAAAGGATATCTATATACAGATTGGCTTCTTTCACTTTGTACTTGTATTTAAGTTTTCTCCATGTGTTTTCATGGCTTAATAGCTCATTTCTTTTTAAAGCTGAGTAATACTCCCCTGTTTGGATGGACCACATTTTATTTATCCACTCTCCTCCTGAAGGTTATCTTGGTTATCTCCAAGAGTGGCAACTATAAATCAAATTTCTATAAACATTCATATGCAGGTTTTTGTGTGAACATAAGTTGTCAGCTCCTTTGGGCAAATAGCAGAATCCAATAACTAATCCTAGGGTAAGAGTGTGCTTAGCTCTCCAAGAAACCAACCCCTGTTTCCCAAACTGGCTCTGCTGCTCTCCTTTCTCCTCAGTGAGAGCTCCTGCTGCTTCACATCCTCGCCAGCATTTGCTGCTATAAGTATTCTGGATTTGGGCCACTCTAATGGGAGTGTATTCACTTTCTTTTACTAACTGGATCTTTTCCACAAAGGACAATGTTCCTACCAGAATTCTGAAGATAGAAAAAATTTGCAAGAGTTTTAGAGCTGGCGGCAGCTTAACTGTAGTGCATGTTTATTACTGTCTGGAAGGTTCACGTCAGCTAACCACTACAAACTTGAGTGACAGCATTTTAGCGGAGAATTTTTTTTTTTTTTTTTAAAGAACAGCTGTCAGGCACAGCAATGTAAGAGATCAATAATAACTTAGACGTCCTCAGTTCCACAAAAAATACAACACAAAGGATCTGCTAGACAAAACTGTGAATACTGTATATTTAGCATAGGAAAAGGTATTTTTAAAAAAAGACTTCACTGAAAGTTGAAAAAAATGGGGGAAGGCAATGTGTGGAAAAGCATGTCACAGGAAATGCAAATGCAAATTCACTTTCCAAAATGGAAAACATGTTCTAGCACTTTCCCACCGGGCTCTAACAGAATTCAGAAACAGATGCACAGCTGACAGATTTTGCTTGTATGTTCCTTAGCAACACAGAAGATCAGGGTATGTTGATATCACGGGCATTCATTTGTTATACTAGGAGAATTTTAGACAATTGATTTGGTTGCTCTTTTTGTCCTTAATAATGTTGAAGAGCCAGAATAAATATATCAATACTTGAAATGCTATGTAAAAGCCTTATTTTTGGTCCTATATTATACTTCCCTACACTTTCAATAAAAGGTTTTATTTTTATAATTTTACTCAGTTAAACTAATTAGCAGTTTATTTGAAAACTATGAAGATTGAAGGAATTTAGGAATTAAGCATGGGAAATGGTGCCACATGGATTAACCATCTGTCTGACATAAGCAAAATAAAACCATTATTCAATATTTAAAGATTAAGTTAGCTTTCTTTAGCCAGTTTACCAATAAATATCTTGAACATAAGCCATAGCCAAACTAGTGAGTTATCGATATCCCAAAACCATAAGTTGATCTTTTTAAAATTGCCTTTGACTATATATGAAGCTAATAAAAATCTGTTTTAGAAATAAATTGTGTTTAGGTTCATAATTTTTTTAGTATAAAGTTTAGACTAGCATATATACCAGAAATACTATTTGGTGAATTGATTTAGAATTGTTGCATCCAAAAGCAAAATTTTCCTTTTATTTAAAAAATATATGTATATATGTCATTGAACTGAAGAAGAGAAGAGAAGGGAAGGGGGCATGAGGAGGAGGAAGAGGTACAGGAGGAGGGAGAGGAGGCATGGGCAGGAGAGGGAGGGGGAAGAGCAAGAAAAGGAGAGAGAAAGGAAGAGGAAGAGGAAGAGAAATGAGAATAATTATGCCATGATAATAAAATGCTGGGATTATGAATTATTATTGCCAAGGGAAATTATTTTACAGGAGAAAATATTTCATTTGTAGCAAAAATGAAATATATATTTACTGTTTTGTAAAAGATGTTAACTGTACAATTTGTTTTTATAGCTTCAGCTTCTACAACATGGAGCACAAATTCTGTTCTTATATCTCGATTAGTAGCTTTTTTTTTAAAGATTTTATTTATTTATTTGAGGGAGAGAGAAAGGGAGAGAGAGAGCTGCGGGCAAGGGGAGGGCAGAGGGAGAAGGAGAAGCAGACTTTTCCAAGTGCAGACCCCGATGTGGGTCTTGATCCCAGGACCCTGAGACCATGACCTGAGCTGAAATCTAAGTCAGATGCTAAACTGACTGAGCCACCCAGGTGCCCCAGTAACTTTTTAAAATGTTTTATTTTATTTCCATATGTCCATTTGGCTCTCCATATTATAGGAAAATCTATTGTTGAATAGTGTTTTTCAGAATTTGAATAAGCAATAAAGCATAATTTGAATGCTGTGAATGTTATAAAAATACCATGCCTTTATGGTAATTAATGCTTATATAGGGTTTAGAGCATTTCTAAAATAAACTTTCTATCTTCTTGTTATTCAGGATTTCATATCATAGATATCAAAGAAATTTATTGTTATTTAATTTTATGTGGATTGCCATTTTCTTAGATATGTTCTTTGGTTGAAAATAGTAGGTTCTCAATTATTATTCTGTGACTTTTTCTACCACTAACTCTTTTAAGAACTAGAAATTAATAATTGAAGATTATTTAAAACAAAAGATACTTGATTTTAATCAAATTTCCAAGTAAGTACATTGTCATGGGGATAGCATGAAATAAATTTCATGAAATATATTTTATCTAATGTAAATTAAGTTAAAAAATTAAATATTTTTCCCTAGAAGAAAAAAGACAAGTCAAGTTTTATACATGTAAGTATACATATATATATAAAGTATATCTAGGATTAAGATGTATTTACATTTGGTTCAAAAAACCATTTAAAATGATGCCTTAATTTGAAGTGCGAACAATATGAAACCTAATTGATAGGTTTAACTTAAATAGGGGCTTCTAAGGTATGACTTTATATTAATTCCCCCCGCCAATATGTTGAAATTCTCAAGCTCTTTATTCTACAAATCCCTTCTCATCACACTTTTAAAAGTGAAGAAAGTGTTTTACCACACATTTTCCACCATTGTATTACCTGTAGTTTTACTTAGTTTTGTTGATATTGAATAGATGGTGATCATTTATTGAATTGTTCCCACCTTTGCTGCACATGTACCATCCACTCTCATTCATTTCTGAGTGTTTCAGATTTCTGGAATCTGTGAATTCAGTGTTTGTTGTAACAACGCTTTCTGTGTTTGTCATAACAATGTTTTTGTGACATTCCAAACCTACGTATCACCTTACATTATTTGCCCTGGATATTTTTTTCAGCATTCGATTTCTTCATGTATTTTGGGAGTTTGGGAGGAAGTGCATTCTGATTTGATGGAGAGGTTTAGGTAGCTCTTTTCTCCCCTGGGTAGTGATTATGCAGTTTGAAAGGAAACGATAAATATCAACAGATCATAATGTTGGTGGTAATTGTAGCTTGATTGAATAGTGCATCAAGTGGGACAGTGGGTAAGTGCCCAGGATGGGAATCTGGCTTTGATGGAGTGCAAGTTATGTAGGGAATGTGTGGATGAGAAGAGAGGAATGCATACTGGACCCCTGATACAGAGAATCTTCAATTCACGACTAAGGAGCATGTATTTTATTGTGTATGACTCAGCCCCATCTGGCCCACTGCCTGTTTTCCTGTGGCCTATAAGCCAATACACTTTTACTTTTTTAAATAGTCAAAAAAAATTTTTTTAAATGAGTATCTTGTGACATGAAATTGATACTAAATTGAAAGTGCAGTGTCCATCCATAAAGGTTTATTGGTGCAGAGCCAGGCCCTGTTCTTTCTGAGTTGTATCTGTGTTCATGCTTCAACAACTAGAGACCATGGCTGACCCTTAAAGACGAAAACCTTGACTATATGGACCTTTGCAAAAAGAGTTAGTGCCCCTGTGCGAGACTACGTAACCATTAGCAATCATCACCTTGGTTGGAGTTCTGTGTTTCTCTGTGCTCTGGACAAAATCCTCTTGGTCTGTGACTTTCCTTTCTCAATGGGGCATCATTTCCTGAATTTCACTCTTAAATTGCCATGTTAACTGTTCACGTTTGTTCCAGGGAAGACCCAAAATGCCCAAATCCCAAGGCTAAGAATTTATGTCATTACTTCTCAGAAAATTGCCTCTGGGTGGATCTTCAGAGATAGATTTATGACACGCCTGATGCATCTAGCAGCCACTGTTGCATTTCTGTCTTTATTTAGCATTATATTTGTGTTTAGAAGGATCAGCATTTCCCTAATTTGGCCATGTTGTCAAGAAGCTGGTTTGATTTTAGAGTTTCATAGCCTCCAGAAAGAAAAACACCGAACTCACTTTTTTTTAGGGGGGGGTGCTGCCTAGTACTATCATGCATTATATTTGTTTATTTCCATGCTTGGTGAAGACTCCTTATTATCCCCAAATTCCCATTCTTCCTTCTTTCATAGCACAATAACCCCCAATTTTAACTGGGCAGAGTGAAGACCACACATGTATTTGGCAGCTAAATGTGGCCATCCCCGTGGCTGCCAATGGGACCACCTAGAAGTTGTGTTTGTAATTCCCAGGACCTATCCCTGTAGGGGAGGGGCTTCTTCGACAAATGTATGCTTCCTGCTACCTGAGAGCATAATGAGTGTGAGCCCCAGCCACTGTCCTACACCCTGTCACACAACCCACATTGGAGCAGCCAGAGATGTGAGCTTTCTTACCCGTGGGGAACTGACTGCCTCTAAGATTTGACTGAGAAAGAAACTCTTATGTTGTTTAAAGTCCTCTTATTTTGGGTTATTCTATTGCAACCCCCCATCCCCACTCAGAGGTCCTTGCTACCTTCCTCCCTGGCAGTGAACCTCCCACCAGCATGCAGATTCAGCCCTCCATTGCTACTTTCTACCATAATCCTAACAAATGCATCCTGAGTTGTTTTTTTCAATTGCTCAGCATACATTTCCTGTTCTTCAGAAAATGGTACCCTAAGTATACTATTTTTAATTTAATTCTTTTTATAAGGATGACTCTAGTCTTGAAATTCTAGGATGAGTACATGACCCTCGCCTGGTCAGAACATTCTATCTCTTGGGGTAGTACATGACCCTCGCCTGGTCAGAACATTCTATCTCTTATTTTACCAATGGTTACACACTCTAAACAAGAATGATTCAGATTCTCAGGTTTTTTACAGTACGTTTTGGGAAAGAAAGGCTCTTTTTCCTTTATAACCGCTCGGCTTTGAGAATGTGAATGTGGACCTAACACCCAATTGCACAGCAAAGGGGAATCACAATGATGATGAAGTCGACACAGAGGAAACCCAGCAAAACTGGGGATAGTATAGAGAGAAACAGATTATACTATCACAGAACCCTCTAGCTCCAGATATACTCAGGCTGGAAATAAAATACTCCTTGACTTTAATTCCTTGAAGAATTGTGTATTTTCCTCTTCCACCCTTTTCCCCACTTTTAAGCTTTTCATTTAATTTAAGGTTTTCATTCCCCACTTTTTCATTTGCCATTTTCAAAGGAAAAGTTCTCAAATAATATTTTCCTTATTTATTACATATTCACAAAAGCTATAAAACATATTACTTTATTTTAATTCTATAACAACCGCATGACTTTGTAAGTGTGTCAGTCATTAAGTTTTACACTCCCTACAGCACCCAGCATAGTATTCTGATGAGAGCCGCTGCTTAACAAGTGTTTATAGATTTAAACTGAGATAAAATTCCAGAAATGACTATTATCTGACATCTCAGTAATTTAATTCAAACAAGAGAAAACTTACACAGCAAAATGCCTGCTGTCATCGAAGTCTTTCAATGAATCAGGCTTCCATTGCTCAGTACCTTTTGAGAGCTGTTGGTTTGGAATTGTCTTCAGGGTCAGTGCCATTTTGGTATCATACATTTAACTGGTAAATTTTGTTTTATGAAACACGATGTAATTTCTGGAAACAGCCGAAATGCACTTGGAGTTAGGTCTGTTACTGGATGAAAGAGGCTGAAGGATGTGAGGTAGTAGCTGTGGAAGTTAGGGATCAGCTTCTTCCTGTTGGGAGTGCCCGCCACGTGCTAGGTCTTCTGCCAAACACCGTGTGGACAGATGGCCGTTGGGGTGAGTGCAGTGTGGGTTCTGGCTCAATGATGCTAGTACTGGACATCAGTTTCCTATTTAAATCTTCTTTGATCTTGCATGAAATATACTACTATTCCAATTTATAGCTGAGAAATTAATAAATTGCACGAGACATGTCAAATCAATAAGGGGTATCCATTAACGGTCAACTCAAATGGCCAAGCATAGATCAAGGTTGATTAAAGAAGACTTGTAAGCAGAGTCTTCAGAATGCACACATTCTTTGAACCCTCTGCTAAATTCAACTCACTGCTGCACACACTCTCACTTCCTGTCAAAAAACAATTATTATTTCTGTCCCTGGATACCCAGTGCTCCCAGGGCTCTTACTCTTCCATAAAGATAGGAACTTAGGCATAGCTGGATGGACCATGGAAAGTTCTCTGTGAGGCGCTCCTCATCCTGGTGCAACTTGGTACATTTATTGAGATCATGGAAGGAAAACGTCTGGCTAACCCTGTGGCAATAGAAGCTTTCTGTGTAGAAGAAACAACCTTTCAGGGAAAATGGGAGTAGTCAAAGCCCAGAGGTCAATAAGGTAAGAGTCTTTGTGGCTGGTGACTCTGCAGCCGGTCAGCTCATCCAGCTCCGACGGCTGAGCTACCGAGTGCCCCACATGCAGTGGGAGAGAGGGAGACATGCCAGCGTCACCCAGCTCATCAGCGATGTGACTTTGTCAGGATGTAGATAGCACTTGAGTTGACTACATTATTTGAATAATTTGTATTTTGTTTTGTTTTTCGTTTTTGACTCATGACTTCATAGTATTAATTTTTCTATTTTTACTTGACTATGTGTAGAATGTTCTCAGGTGTGTCCACAAACAGTAACAGATTCAGCTTTGTTTTGAAAATGCCCCGCACAAGAAAATCCCAGAATATATCCCATTCAGGACTCTCAATTTCTTGTCTCTTTCAAAGAAAGTGTCCAATGAATTTCAACTGAGAGAATGAGCAAGTATCTCGGGATTATCTTGTGCATCAGTGGTGATAATCATTGGCCAAAACATCCCAGGGTAACAAAAAGACACAGGGTTCTCTGATAGTATCATATTTTCTTTATTTGCTTTTCTGAAACTAATCCAGAGACTGGAATAGAGGCAGTAAGTCAGGAGGCTTGATGGATACACATGCTCTTTGTCTGCAAACAGAGGTGGATGCTGTTGTTTAAAAGGCTCTCTAGCACGTTCAGCAGGAGGCTTTCATTTTACCTGCTGCTTCTGTACCACTCAATGAAATCACATTCCCAGTGGTGACTTGAGAGCACAGCTCTGTCACTCTCTGTAAATCCATGTGTCTGCCTGGTCAAAATGTGGCCAGAAATTTCCTGTGATTGCAACACGTAAAGAGAGCTCTGCTGTGCTGTCACTCAGAAAAGGATGGGACAGGCTGCTTCTCCTTCCAGTGTGGACTGTAAGGGGGGTCTGGAGGCCTAAGGGAGGTCAGATGAGATGTGCTAACAGGAGCAGATGCTCCTGACCTTTGGCAAGGTATTTGATCTCTTCCTGCCTCAGTCTATTTGTAAACTAAGGATATAGTAACCCTAATAAAGAATTGCCAAGCAAATTAAATGATCTGAGATAGTATTTCCACAGTGTCTATCTGTGCACTTGCCATATCAGCAGTCTCATGTTTGCTGGGATGATAAGAAGGTAGTGGAGAAGCTCATTATTGGCTACGACATGGGGGGCGAGTGGCTATTTTGAAGGCCATTTGCTTAACAGAAATTTATAATATTCCTCCTTTAAAACCTAGTAACTATAGCAATACTATTTATTCACTTTTTGCTCCATGAAGCAGTCAGTCATGCGTTATCCCATTTACAGTTGAGGGATATTGGACACATAAAGGAAAATGTGGATTCCACTGCTCAGAAAGCTGGTTAGTGGTGGAGTTAGAATGTTATCTCACGGGGGCACCTGGGTGGCTCAGTGGGTTAAGGACCCTGCCTTCGGCTCAGGTCATGATCCCAGGGTCCTGGGATCGAGCCCCGCATCGGGCTCTCTGCTCAGTGGGGAGCCTGCTTCCTCCTCTCTCTCTGCCAGCATCTCTGCCTACTTGTGATTTCTGTCTGTCAAATAAATAAATAAATAATCTTAAAAAAAAAAAGAATGTTATCTCACAGAAAGTGACTGTGACCATGATTTATAAAGGATTCAGGATGTCCTGAGAGGGGAGCTTGCTTCTTGCATTTTAGGGGTGGGCTTGGAGTGACAGGGGAAAATGCAGGGTTTGCTGGGAAAGGAAAGCAAGGATGAGGCCCCAAGTTGGGGAACCTTGGAGCCTGGGAAACGCAGTCTGGACACTGGGGATGGGGTTGGGCAGGAGGTGAGAGGACTGTCCCATGCCCAGTTCTGCTCATCCTGACCACAGACACGTGTCACTTCCGAGAAGCCTCTCTGATCCTTCAGACCTGGTTTGGCTGCCGCCTCTGTTCACAGCAGCCCAGACCCCTTGCAACATTTCTACATGCATGTTGGGTCTCCCCGATCAATTTTCAATGCTGAGAAAGCCAGTGTTTTCCTAACTGTCCTCCAAGTTGGGCACCGTGCCTGGCCCACAGCAAGGGCTCGTGCATGGCGTTGCTGATTGAACAAGAGGGAAACAGGGGCTTCCAGAATCTCTCTGGGGTCCAAGACTTCTGTGGTCTTTGTGGGGCCTCCGACTCCATCAGCTTGATCACAGAGCAAGTGGTTCTACTGGGAAAAAACGGGAATCGCCATGGGTAAGCCAGAGGGGAGGGGAAGTGGCAGATTTCTTTCACCACCTAGAAAATATCATCAGGGGCTGCAGATTTCAGGCTAGAAGATGGGTAACAATGGTCAGAAATCTAGAGATTCAGCTTCACCCCAAGTGCCCCCCAGCTGAGATGCAGGAATGTTGAGAAGTGCTCCACCCGCACCTGCAGAGCAGAGCAGGAAGGAATCACAGGGAAAAGTTTCCTGGCCAGACAGGTGGGCAAGCATCACATGCCAGGTGAGCGCTTCTGCAGGTGGGACCTCCCCTTCCCTGTGATGAAGCTGGTCTTTTAAGTCTCCACAGTTCCAGTTCTGGGTCCACACAGACCTGCTCAGTAGCCAGCCCTGCTTTCCCTCCAGGCACTGAGGCAAGTTTGCTGCTTTGTTTTATATTTCACCCCATGGCAAAGACCAGATTTGGAGAACGTGCATTCTCTGTGAAGCTTTCCCAGAACAACACTCTTCACAGCTCTCCCCACTGTTCTCCTTTAGTAGATCTTGCCCTCCCTCCTTCCATAATATACTCCATTTTCCTTCCCCGACATCCTTTTTATAGCCATCAATTCGATTTATACAGTTCTTTTTGATCTTTGCACTGTTGTGTAACTTGTCCTTATGTTCTTTGAACTGTTCCTTTTGTTATTTTCATTACTTGATGTTATATTTCAAGTTCCTTAGGGGCATTTCAGTTCTGCCTGTCCTTTCCCACTTCTTCAAATACACTTTAGATCTGAGTGCAATATTGTGCATAGGAAACATAGAAATATGTATTAAATAAGGAATTCAGTGCTTTCCATAGTCTGTGTCAGTGATCTCCATCTCTTTCTCATAAGAGCCCATAGGGAAACTGAGGTAGATGTTAATGGAAGAGGCTCCTGGCAGTCTGGGGCCTGAGGTCCAGTGGCTATGTCCAGCTGCCCCGATTGTGAGGGCATCCAGATCTCATGATGGCCCCAGTTCATGCACAGCACCCTGCACACATCTGCAGGTGTTCGAGAAGCTCTGACTGACATGAACTCTCAAATAAGAATGATGCTGAACAGAGTCAATCAGGCAAGGAAGATTTCTTTCAGGACTGCTGCAGCAGGAGAGAGAGATTGAACTCCGCTTCACTGAGACCAAAAGTACGAGAGATTTTAAGCATTGGGGTGAGCCAGTGGGCAGTTCCAGGGGACGTCAGGGGAGACTGGTCAGAGCAATTAGGCTGTCGGTGTTGCTTGGACCTGCACAAGCCCATCTCTCCCCTTCCATCCTCATGTGGCCTTTCTTCTCCCTGTGTGTGGATGTTTGTCATCGGGTTTAGGGTGTACCTGGAAAATCCAGGGTAATCTCATCTCTAGATCCTTAAATTAATGACATTTACAAAGACCTTTCA
>PISX010031776.1:0-16973 GCA_004024625.1 Mellivora capensis
GTTAAGAATGAAGCCAAAACCAACACAGCAGAAAGCAGAGCCAGTGAATGAAGAGAAAACATGACCCGACAGGGCTGAACGCAAAATCCCACTGTGCTAAAAACCCTGATAATTTTAGTTACTTGAAACACATTTTTTTAAAGCCAGTTAAACTGGGTTTCTGTTGCTTGCAACAAAGAGTCCAAACTGATATACAGACATAGTTTACAAAAAGAAAATAAAAGAGGGGGTCAATTCCTCAAATGATAGAAAATATTTGAACTTTCTGATTTGGGAAAGAAATTTAATCATATTTTCTAAGTTTACATCTAAATATGTATTATTTTTGTCATAATTTTTTTTAGGTTTTGGTTGGGGAGGAGCAGAGAAGGAGAGAGAATCTTAAGCAGGCTCCACACCCAGCGCAGAACTCAATGCAGGGCTCAATCTCATGATTCTGAGATCATGACCTGAGCTGAAATCTAGAGAGGGATGCTTAACCAACTAACCACCCAGGCCCCATTTTTACTTTTGTTTTTGTTTATTTTTTTATCTGAGTGGGGTTGACACACAATGTTACGTTAGTTTCCGATGTACAATATCATGACTCAATACCTCTATATGTTATGCTGTGCTCGCCATAAGTGTAGCTACCATCTGTCACCATACAGTGCTATAACAATATCATTGATTTTGATTTTTGTCCTAATTTGTATTTTACCACCACCACCACCACACCTAATCCCAGAAATTCAGTGCATCAGTGAAGTATAGACGTCCATTTACGGTTGCTCCCACAGCACTGAAGACTATATTCCTAGCCTAAAGGTCTTTGGACTTATGGCTTCTTTGTCCCTTTTTTCCCTTCTCTATATCCAGAAAGATCCTTCCCATTTCTCCTAACTCGTTTCTTGTTAAAGATGACAAACTGAGTAGTAATATATTATGAGGAATGGCAAGTCTTTCTGTTGTGAGGCAGGGCAGGCAATCTAGCTGCAATAATAAATATTCAAAGGCAACAAATCATTACAATCAGGAAATTACTAATGCATTGCACGTAGGGAAAAAAAAAAGAAATGAACCTAATACATGACAGTAAAAATGACAGACACCCAAGATGTTTGTAGCTTCACCCAGTAGCTCACAAAACAGGGCTCCCCAAGTATCAAAGTTCCTATAAGTTAGTTCAATTTTCAAAGGGGTGCTTGACCTAGACCTCCACAGGACCTATTGCTACCTGGAACAATACTGTGCTTCCAAAATACAAAGGCAATAAGAAAGATGTATGGCAGACAGGAATTCAGGAATGAATGAGGCTAAAATACACACACACACACACACACACACACACACACACACACACCTCCCTATCTAGTCTTTTTAAAAAATATTTATTTAGTTAGTTATTTTTAAGTAATCTCTACATGCAGTATGGGCTCAAATACATGAGATCAAGAGTCTTGTGCTTTTCCGACTGCACTAGCCAGGCACCCCTGATCTAGTCTTTAATAGCATTTTTATACATGATTAGATATCCAATGTAGTTATGTCTTCTCAAAGAAAATGGCCTGAAATAAACTTTAAGTAGGAATATTAGAAACAAATTTTTTTGCTGCTATTATTATTGTTTTGGCTTTCCAGTTCACACTATCTCCAAGAGATGTCACCATATTGCTATACAAAATTATACAAGCTGCTTAATTATTTTCTATTTTTAAATTCAAGAGGAAGAAAAATTCTAAAAGATAATGTACTCCATAATTAAATTTTCTTTTGTTGTTGTTGTCATTCCTTTAAACTAGACTTTAATCTCCTTCATCAGATTATAGCCTCAATATTTTTTAGCTGTAAACCTATTCGTCTAGACTCTAATCCTTCCCTGTTAACAATTCTTCTTTCCCATTTCACCCTTAGAAAGACGTTCTCTTTCTTCCAAGGCCTCTTCCTGATTGTCCCTTAACTCTCCTTCATGTCATTTCCTGTCCTGAGAAACTCTATTCTCCTATATCTAATTCTTCACATGCCCTCCAAGTGGAGCTCAAATTCCACCATGAATTTCCCCATTGGCCACATTTTGTCTCAGCACATGTTTACTGAGAACATCTAAGGCACTGGGTGTTGTTCTAATCTAGTTGGAGGCAATCTAATGGTGACTAACACACAGCATCAGCTCTCAAAGAATTTATAATCTAGTAAGGGAATCAATAAACCACAGAGGACAGTAATGGCAAACACATGAGACTCCCTTACCCATTATAAATGCCACTTACTAATCCCAGTTCTTTCCAAAAGGGCCTTGAGTTGCCTCTGGGTCTGCTTTCCAACGTGGTCTGACATAGCCCCTACTGAAGAGTCAGCCCTCCAATGAACTAGGATGCCACCTCCAGAATTATTACGCAAGCTAGAATGAAACCAATAGGAAAGGAAGAATCTTCCAACTGCTTCCAGTCTTCCAAGAAGACTTTCAGAGGAGGTACTGTTTGAGCTGGGCCTTGAAAAATGAATAGTCAGAGAAAGATGCAAATCTCAGTTAAGGGAGAAAATTTTTAGTGGTCTCTCCAGAGAATACTCACTCTGACAAAATGGAGTTGTTGTCTAAGGGTCAATATTGAATAACAGTACCTTATCTAATTTTAAGTTTTTTAAGAGCAATGGAATATCTTATATTTTCTTCTGTAATTAAAAATATTATGGTGAGGGTGCCTGGGTGGCTCAGGTCATGATCCTGGATCGGGTTCCCTGCTCAGCGGGGAGTATTTCTCCCTCTGCTCCTCCATCTCATACTCTAACGTTCTCTCTCTCTCATTCTCTTTCAAATAAATAGAATCTTTAAAAAAAAAAATTACAGTGATAAGATGATGCAATACAACATAAATACTCAAAAACTACTTTTAACCTCTTGGCGACAATAATGGTGAGTAATCTTATTCAAAAGATGTCACTCCTCTGAAAGCCTTTTAAAAAAATAACTGTTTAATATCTTTAGTAACTGTTTCAAGTCCTTCCACAGAAGAGCATTACAGTTCTTCAGTTTATTGCAAATATAGCTTTCTTTTTTATATATATCTTTCTTTTTTTAAATCAGCCTAATATTGAACTTATAATACAAATTTTCAGCTATTAGCACTACACCATAAAGCACAATGAAAAATATCTTCTTTAAATAAAATGAGTGTGACTTTTTGCCTTTTGGGAATTTCAACTTCTGATACGAAAAGTAACCCCTGCCATCTCCAAAGATGCCTGCATGTGGGGTGCCTGGGTGGCTCAGTGGGTTAAGCCGCTGCCTTCGGCTCAGGTCATGATCTCAGGGTCCTGTGATCGAGTCCCACATCGGGCTCTCTGCTCAGCAAGGAGCCTGCTCCCCTCTCACTCTATCTGCCTGCCTCTCTGCCTACCTGTGATCTGTCAAATAAATAAAATCTTAAAAAAAAAAAAAAAAGATGCCTGCATGCTACACCTCCTCTTGGGAGCAGGCCAGTGCTGGCCAGTCTACAGACTCTTCCTTTTTCCATTCAACTAGGTCAACAGTTCACTCCTTATACACCTCAGAAAACAAGCGATCTTCTCACTGTAAGCCATACTCACTAAAAAGGAATTTTCTATTATTTCCAAGACTCATAGCTTCATCTGTATCCTCTTACCTACTGACAATGGACACATTTAATCTGCCTACTTGGTATTTGTGCCAGGTAAGGTATTTTCACTGTACACCACAAAAACTGATTCTGGCAAAATGTGCCAAAAAACGAACACACTGGAACATGCTGGTTCAAAAAGTCAGGGAGGGCTGAACAAGCAGGCTTTGGAAGGACAGGAGCCAGGCAGTTCTAAGGAGCTCCACAGTGGGAACTTTCAGAGCTTTCTCCAGGTGCCTCAACCACCACCAGTTGCAGATGACAGTCTAATCCCCAGGACGTCAGTCTGATTGGCAGAGCTCAGGCCACATGCCCAACCCTGTAGTCAGGGGATACCAAGAAGACCTAGAGTTATAAAGAATCTCTTTGGCCTAGGTTCATTTGCCTTCTGCACAATCTCTATATTTCCAAGAGGCAAAAACCAAGGTTTAAATCTGACTCCCAAGCAAATGCAAGCATGCCATTCTAATAGTTTTCTCCTGAACTGAACTCATCCCACCCAATTAAGAACACCTGAGGGTCATATAAACAGGACTCATAAAACCTCCGCCAAACTCTCTATCCAAAGAAATCACAAAGCACAGCACTCATACACAACAGCAGTCCAAAAAGGCAAGGGAGACTTCCCTTATCTCTCTGACAGTAATAAACATTCATGGGTACTCACCATAGACCAAGCACTGTTCTAAGTAGTACATATACTGTCTCAATCTACACAGAAACTCCCTGAGGTTGGTAATACTACAACTCCTATTTCACAGTAAAGCAATTGAGGCCCAAGGCTTCACAATAAGTGGCAGAGCTGGGATCCATGCCACGAAGTTTTCCAAGTCCAGACCCTAATTATACTTCATAGTGGTGGTCTCCATACATTCCCCTCTACTCCTGTATCTCATGTTATACACCCAGTGACGACTTCCTATTAGAAGCTGCCCAGAACCTGGCTTTCCGGCATACAGTTAGCGTGAAGTGTGGACAGTTAATAAAGAGGGTCTAAGACAGATTAGTTAATAAGGAGAGTCAGAGTTGATTTTTGCAGGTTGTAAAATAAAGTGTCGCAGAGTTTCAACTTCTGAAAACACCGTTTTAATTTATCTATGTGCAATCTGTTTTACTAGAAATCCAGGGAATGCATGGAAGGATTTAAATGAGCTTTGTGAGAATTATATGAATTCTTTTACATTACCTTTTTTTCTGTCTCTACAAAAGTACCTTACTCCTATTTTCTATGTATTATTTAGTCACTGGAAATTATACACGAGGGAGACTCCCAGACCGTAACTGCCTATATTGCCAAATATTTCATTCAGAATAAATGCCTCAAACAAATGCCAAAGAGCTATCAGAGAACAGGAAGCTGAGTCACTTCCAAAGGCTCTGGAATAATCCAGGCATTACTTCCTAGTTTATAATCCTTTCCCCCCATCTCCACCCAAGAATTTCCATGTAAATGATTCACAGCAGCACAAACATTCTTGTCCAACTTGTGTCCAAGTAAGCAGAGGAGTCCTATCCAGAGTGTTTTCAGGTTGGGGTTTGAACTTTAACCTCCAAAGCACACATTGGTTTAAATTTGAAATGTTTCACTTTGTACATAAATTAAAACTGTTTTAGGAGTTGAAACCCTGAGGCACTTCGTTTTACATCCTGTAGAAACCAACTCTGACCCTCTTTATTAACTGACAAAGGAAGGAGGAATTACCATATATGTGTGTGTGTTTTCAGTGACCCATAAAATCCTAAATTTCTATCAATTATGGATAAAAATTATTAGTACCAAAAAATGATATTTTCCAACAAATGCAAAGGATGCCTGCCATATTACAAAGAATCAACATTGTCACCACAGATTTCTTAAAGAATACAATAATTCACAAGTCTATGGTTTTATCATTCTTTCAATAACCAGCATGCTACCATGGAAGGATTCTGCTAGCTGAACATAACAGGTCAGAGCCATTCCTACCCACAGGAGATGGACACCTCCACAGTGCAAGTGGAAATCTGCCCAAGCACTATGAGGTATCCTCACCTTTTGCTGTGGAGAATGGGAGGCAGAGCCCGCTACCAGCTCTGGAAATTTTCTCATATCAGAATCTTGGCATTAGAAAAATTAAACAGCACTCTATATTTATCGAGTATTTTATACTTTCCAAGCATCCATTTTACATCTTTAACCCCTTATTAGACATAGGTCTCCCAACAAAGAAACTGAGACACACTGAGGTTTAATGATTTATCACATTTATAAAATCCAGTCCACACTTCTCCACAGATGACAGAATGGGCATCTAGACAGGAATAAAATGCTGTACTCAGAGTTCTAGAACAAACCTTTGACAATGCTGGGTAAGAGTACTTACATCAAGAAAGGACTCAGAGTAAACACCACTGAAGACAAATACAGTCAAAACTAAAACACACTGGCATTAATGTTTATATGTCACAGGTTGTATAGCTTTACAAATAAAAGAAGAAATTAACAAGAGTACAATGACAGCGGAGAGGTTAATTGCCGATAGTTTAATGAGTCAAAAGCAAACAAGGATACAGAAAATCTGAATAATTGTAAAGCTATAAAATTTTCTGTAACTCTCAAATTACAATCCTTATTTTCCTGAATTAAATCAAAATTACCTCAAAGACCTACTCAACATGATCACTTGAGAAGACCAACACTAGTTGTTACATAAATCCCTCGCCATTCTCTGAGCAATATCAGGACTCCAGATCTTACAGGAGAACAGGAAAAATGGGGAAGACACTTTCTGACACCACCACCTTCTGGGCCCATGTCAACCATTCAAAATCACTAGCATCCACACCCCCAATTATATGCCTGGAAACAGTGACCTTTCCTTCCAAAGGTCAGTCCCAGTCATCTGAGACATCTCTTGTGTATGCAGTCTCCCAAACTGTAAGCCTCAAAATCATCTTGACTCCATTATCCTCTCCCTGCAAAAAACCATAACTTACCACCAAATCCTATCTCCAAATTCTGGAATACCCCTTCTTCCTCATCTTTACTCCTCACTACCTAGTCCAGCACTCTGGTGTCTTGTGAGGGCTACTTTAGCAGGTTCTGCTCTCCCTGACTCTCCCCATCCAGTACTTGGCTCTTACTCTGTGCCCATCAGCTTCAACATATATATCTTCAAACAGAGCATTTAATGAGAAATATTTTACTTAATATTTTGTGGAAACGTGGAGAATAAAGTTCACGTTGCCCACCACTGGACAAAATCCTGCACATTTTCCTTTAATTACCACCCCCCCATCTTTCTCCCAAACTCCTCTCTGGGATAGCGCCTCCTTGCCTGCCACAACTCCTGGACCACCCTCTTTAGGTTTCAGCCTCCCACTTTCCAGGGTATTTCTTTCCTTAACCTCCACTCCAACCACTTTTCTTATGTTGAGCAATTCAACTCTTGGCTCAACTTCTGTAGTTTGCATTCTTTCACCCACTACCCTGTCACCAAACACACCTTCCACAGAAGGATCCAAGTTACTTAGAAGGCAGTAGGGGAATAGCAAGTAACAAAAAGGACAAGTTAGTAGCCATTCTAGCCCCATATGACGAAGAAAATTTTCTAAACTGAAAAATCAGTGATCTACTGAAAACATCCTTTTAAAATGGGCACTAGGGGGGCGCCTGGGTGGCTCAGAGAGTTAAGCCTCTGTCTTCAGCTCTGGTCATGATCTCAGGGTCCTGGGATCGAGCCCCGCATCGCGCTCTCTGCTCAGCAGGGAGCCTGCTTCCTCCTCTCTCTCTCTGCCTGCCTCTCTGCCTACTTGTGATCTCTGTCTGTCAAATAAATAAATACATAAATAAATAAAATCTTTTAAAAAAAAAATGGGCACTAGGGGCACTTACGTAGCGCAGTCGGTTAAGCCTCTGCCTCTTGGTTTTGGCCCTGTCCTGAGTTTAGGATCTTGAGAAACAGAGCCTACATTGGGCTCCGTGCTCCTTGAGAATCTCCTTGAGAGTCTATCTTCCTCTCCCTCTGCCCTTCCCACTCATGCTCTCTAAAATAGGTAAATATATCTTAAAAAAAAAAAGTACAAATAAAATGGCCACTAAACCAAATGGAAATTAAAATAATAATGAAATACCATTTTTTTGGCCCAGAAAATTAGCATCCATCCTTTTAAAGAATAAGAACCAATCGGAGCAATAGTTCCAGGAAATACACAAACCCACTGTACTGGGTGCAAATTGAAACAAATTTTCTGCAGGATAATTTAGTAATAACAGGACCAAAGTCTCAAAAATGTTGATGAAGGAATCCCACTTGCAGTAATTATTCTACAAAAAAAAGCTGAAATTAGCAAAGAGATATTGGTATAAATATGTTCATTTCATCATTACTTATAATAATGGAAAACCTAAAACAACCTAAATTTCTAAAAATAGAGGATTTGCTTAATAAAATATAGTATATTCTTATAAAAGTCAGGCAGTCATTAAAAGTAATGTTCTCAAAGAATATGAGGAAAAACTTACAATATATTATCAGGTTAAAATAAAGAGGATTATCAATATATGTAATATATTCCCAACTCTGTTTAAAGTATATATCTGTGTAAGGAGTAGATAGCCAAGATGATAGAGGAAATAAGTAAGTTCCTCCACCTGTTTCAAACATATAGGAATGCTGGATAAGGGAAACCTGTTGGCTCAGTTGGTCAAGTATCTGACTCAAGTTCAGCTTAGGTCACAATGTCAAGGTTATAAAACTGAGGCCTGCACTGGGCATGCAGCCTACTTAAGATTCCCTCTCTCCCTCTTCCTCTGCTTCTCCCCAACTCTCTCCCTGTTAAAAAAAAAAAAAAAAAGTTGTATAAAATATAAATCTTTAAATTTTTTCAATGCATATCTAAGCCCAAGCAAGCAAAAAGGAATCTCCTGGTACCAGAAATGAAGTGGGAAATCAAGCAAGAGCAGGTCCACATTCACATCTCAAGGGAGAGGAGTTGAAACCTCAGCTATGAACACAGCAGAAACCTGGAAGTGGAACATAAAGCTGGAAACCAGGAGGGCCATCTTCTCTGTAAAGAGGGATGCTCAACATAGAATCTACATAGAAAAAAGTTACACAGGAGAAATCAGAACCCCAAATCTGCCCTGCGTGTGGGTGTGAGGTCTGAATTTTACATCACCTAACTGCAGGAACCTGAGAAACCAATGTAACCATATGGATCTGGCAGGCAGAAGGAAAAACCGCCCATAGGCCCAACTCCACCACCTAGAGCATACACTGAACTCCACTAAAGAAAAGAAGATATTCAATCAAGCCCCCATCGGGCTCTCTGCTCAGCAGGGAGCCTGCTTCCTCCTCTCTCTCTGCCTCTCTCTCTCTACTTGTGATCTCTGTCAAACAAATAAATAAAATCTTTAAAAAAGAAAAGAAAAGAAAATATTCTGGAGATAAGCTCACAAACATTACAAATCATATAAGAACCCATCGTGATAGAAGACAGTAGACTTCTAAACTGGAAATCATGACAGAAACTTTAAAACAAGTAGGGCTGAAATATTCAGAGATAAGGAATTCACTTAAAAGTAAAAAACAAGACATAATTTTTTAATACATTTTAAAGTATTTTTAAAATGAACAGGAGAGGGACGCCTGGGTGGCTCAGTTGGTTAAGCGGCTGCCTTCGGCTCGGGTCATGATCCCAGCATCCTAGGATCAAGTCCCACATCGGGCTCCTTGCTCGGCAGGGAGCCTGCTTCTCCCTCTGCTTCTGCCTGCCACTCTGCCTGTGCTCGCTCGCTCTCTCTCCCTCTGTCTCTGACAAATAAATAAAATCTTAAAAAAAAAATAAACACAAAGTTCAAAAAAAATGAACAGGAGATACTATACATAAAACTGATTGGGGCGCCTGGGCGGCTCAGTGGGTTAAGCCTCCGCCTTCGGCTCGGGTCATGATCCCAGGGTCCTGGGATCGAGCCCCACATCGGGCTCTCTGCTCAGCAAGGAGCCTGCTTTCCCCTCTCTCTCTGCCTGCCTCTCTGCTTACTTGTGATCTCTCTCTCTGTCAAATAAATTAAAAAAAAAAACTGATTACAGGAGCTATTTGAGGGGTGAGGACAGTGAGATTATGTATATCTAATTTTTTTCTATATAGTTACCTATTTTCCACAATGATCATATATAACTTTTATAACAGACAAGAAATGAAGGAAGGAAAAAAGTGAAGATTCAAATTTAACCATTCCTACATGACAGTTAAAAATAATTTTGAATGGGTGCTTGTGTGGCTCAGTCGATTCAGCATCCAACTCTTGATTTTGGCTCAGGTCCTGATCCCATGGCTCCTAGGATGGAGTCCTGTGTCAGGCTCCGAGCTCAGCAGGAGTCTGCCTGGATATTCTCTCCCTCTGTCTCTGGCCCCACTCATGCTTGCTCTCTCTCAAATAAATAAATCTTTAAATAATAATTATTATAATAATTTTGAATACTGGAGGGGGTACACCTTGATGTACTATTAGAATAAATCCAAGCTGGTATCTAATGGAATGCCCCTATATCATGAGATACCACCCCAGCCCACACCACATGTCCTAGTCATACTGAGCACCCCAGCAACCCTGTACGTGCTATCTCTTCTTTAATACCAACCCTCCGCACATGCCCTCTTCCTAGAATTCCTTTAGCCTTTCCTCGACCTGCAAATTCCTGGTAATCATTCCAGATCCAGGTAAATACCATTCCCCTGTGGAGTCTTCCTCAACTGCCTCAGACCAAACAGCTATGTCCCTCAGCAATGACAATGAAAGTCAGTCAACACTCTGGTGAATGCCAGTGTGCACACTGTGTCTTTTGTCCATCCTACCTCCATCAAGAACTATTGCATTTAGGGGTGTAAGGAACACATTTTCTCAGATCATCTCTGAACACCGAGTGTCCAACACATTGCTGAGTACCATAGGTGGTACTCAGCAAAAATTTGTTATTTGAATGCAAGTGCAGAAAATCATTAAAATCCTCTAAGTATAAGCTTAGAGGAATCATCTGCTCAGTATAGTTTTTCTCCCTTAGCCTCAGAGAAATGAATTAGAATCATCTATCTACTGACTGCTAACATACTCTTGAAAAATTGCCATCACAAATACTACTTACCAGGTCCTTGATTTTTCTGGCTTTGTATTATATACTGTCTCTGATGTGCCATGCATGTAATTATACTCATTTATCTTCCCTATTCTATAAAATTCTCCCAGCTGATTTTAATTTTTTAAAGCTTTACTTTTTTCCTTGTTATTTATTTTTAAGTAATCTCTATGCCCAATTTGGGGCTCACACTCATGACCCCAAGATCAAGGGTCCCATGCTCTACCAACAGAGCCAGCCAGGCACCCCTCCCAGCCGGGGGTAATCAAAACCTTAAGTCATTTGCATGTAAGAGACATGGTTGTCCTAGGCAACCGGAAATACATGTAGAAAGAACAACATAAAGTGACTCTCAATTCAAACAAGTGAAGTAAATAGTTAATGACTACTCAGGGTTCAACACTATGTTGAGATATAAAAGATACTAGGGGCACCTGGGTGGCTCAGTGGGTTAAAGCCTCTGCCTTCAGCTCAGGTCGTGATCCCGGGGTCCTGGGATGGAGCCCCGCATCGGGCTCTCTGCTCAGCAGGGAGCTTGCTTCCCCTCCTCTCTCTGCCTGTCTCTCTGCCTGCTTGTGATCTCTGTCAAATAAATAAATAATCTTTTTAAAAAAAGATAATGATATATTTTCTGTACTCAAAAAATTTTAATTCATTAATTCATTCAGTCAACAGATACTGAGGACCACCTATGCTTTTAGCCCAATGCTAAGCACTTGAGGAGAGCATCAAGATATTTAATATTTGGTCTGGGCATTCCAAAAGCTTACAAATTAGTTGTGGTGGTTGGGGGTGGGGGTGGATTGTGTGAGAAACACAAATAGAAAGTTAAATAGCAATGTTAGTATTATATGTGTAATCAATAAAATTCAGAAAAATATGTTAAAAGATGTTAAAATGATGTTAAGATCATTTTTAAGATGTTATAAGAGGTGTTACAGGGTAGATGGTGTGGTCTGGACGCAAAGAATTAACAGAGGAGAGAGAGGCTTCTGTATACCCAAGTGATCCAGAAAGTGTTCCATGGAGGAGTGGGAACTGGGGAGAGACATGTGATCTCATGTATAACAGGTAAAACTGCTCAATAATAACACTGTTTTACAATCCCTCTGCCACATACCCTCCACCATTCCACTGCTAAGCCAGGTGGATTTGAAGAGGATTCGGGACTTTTTTTTTTTTAAGATTTTATTTTTAAGTAACCTCTACACTCAAGGTGGAGCTTGAACTCGTATCCTGAGATCAAGGATTGCATCCTCTAGCAACTGATACAGCAAGGGACCTTTGGAATTGAGGATATTAATGAAGGGACACCACATGGGCTACAGACCAACAGGGAATTTGCACTTCCGCAGATATCAGCAGGGAGGGACATCCACACCCGGGACTACACTGGAACCTAAGTCTCACAAGAAGGCAGTATCAGAGAAATAACAGTCCTAAACTAAACTCCCTACCCTCAAACCCATGCCATGACATGATGAAATTTTTGAAGACCTAAATACCACCCAGGGAAGAAGACAACTGAGTTCAGCCTTAAATGACTGTTTTACCCTGTATGACTAGAACAGTCTTCCCCTATATGGCTACTAATAATGGAAACTATGATGTAGGAAAAATAAAGATATTTTATACTCACTTCAGTTTTGAGGCCTGAGAGTTCATCCTTGCATAAAACTCAAACCTATTTGACAAAGAAGGAAAGAATATCCCATGGGGAAAAAAGTCTCTTCAATAAAGGGTGTTGGGAAAACTGGACAGCAACATGGAAAAGAAGGACATGGACCACTTTCTTACACCATAATATAAACTCAAAATGGATTAAAGACCTAAACAGGAGGCCTAAAAACATAAAAATCCTAGAAGAGAGCACAGGCAACAGTAACTTCTTTGACATCGGCCACAGCAACATTTTTCTAGACAGGTCCCTTAAGGCAAAGAAAATAAAAGAAAAAATAAACTATTGGGACTACATCAAAATAAAAAGCTTCTGCACAGAGAAGGAAACAGTCAACAAAACTAAGAAGCAACCTACCAAATGAGAGAAGATATTTATAAATAACATATCTAATAAAAGGTTAGTATACAAAATATATAAAGAACTGATAGAACTCACCACCCAAAAAATAAATAATGCAATTAAAAATGGGCAGAAGACATGAACAGACATTTCTCCAAAGAAGATAACTAGATGGCCAACAGACATGTGAGAAGATGCTCAACATCACTCATCATCAAGGAAATGCAAATCAAAACTACCTTACACCTGTCAGAATGGCTAAAGTCAAAACTATACACACACACACACACAAAAGCAAGGTTTGGCAAGGATGTGGAGAAAAAAGAACACTTGCACACTATTTGTAGGAATGCCAACTGTGAAAAACAGTATGGAGGTTCCTCAAAAAGTTAAAATAGAACTACCCTGCAATCCAGTAATCACACTACTAGGTATTTACCCCCAAAATACAAAACACTAATTCAAAGGGATACATGCATCTCTGTATTTATTGCAGGATTATTTACAATAGCCTAGATATGGAAGCAACCCAAGTACCCATTGATAGATGAATAAGGGACTGTGGCGTGTGTGTGTATACATGTCTGTGTATAAGGGAATATTATTCACCCCTAAAAAAGAATGAACTATTGCCATTTGCAACAAGATGGATGGAGCTAGAGAGTATAATGATAAGCAAAATAAGTCAGAGAAAGATAAATACAGTATAAATTCACCCATATGTGGAATTTAAGAAACAAAACATATGAGAAAAAAGAGAGACAAACTAAAAAGCAGACACTTAACTATACAGAACAAAGTGATGGTTACCTCAGGGAAAGTTGGTGGGGAGTAGGTGAAATAGATGACAGATTAAGGTGTCCACTTGTGATGAACACTGGGTTATGCATGAATTGTTGAATCACTATATTGGTCACCTGAAACTAATACAATACTTTGTTACCTGGAATTAAAATAAAAACTTCTTTAAATGTTATAAATTTTTAAAAATCTAAAATAAGGTAGCACATCATTACATTCCAAAATGAGCCTCAAAGACAGATAGTAGGGCTGCATTTTTACTGGAATACTAACTCCACATCGAGGCAGTCTTTTTTTTTTTTTAAGATTTTATTTATTTATTTATTTGACAAACCGAGATCACAAGTAGGGAGAGAGGCAGGCAGAGACAGTGTGGAAAGCAGGCTCCCCGCTGAGCAGAGAGCCCTATGTGGGGCTCAATCCCAGGATCCTGGGATCATGACCTGAGCTGAAGGCAGAGGCTTTAACCTACTGAGCCACTCGGGAGCCCCCTGAGGCAGTCTTTTTAAAGCAGGTATCGTTCTGCCAGCCCTAAAATATCATTATTGTCCCTATGTTCCGAAGACCATACTCACAGACCCGTTAAGTGGGCCATGGGTTGTTAAAGATGCCAATCCTTCAAGCCAGCATTTCTGCCTTAACAGGGCAGCAGTCCCAGACTTCCTTCTCAGCACCCTGTGCCCTCTTGCCTTCCACTCAGCTGTGAAACCCGACAAAATCCAAGATGCAATGCTAGGTTTCCATCTCACCAGCTATGCAATCTTGGGTCGCTGACCTCTCTGGATCTCACTTGTAATACTGTAAGCGATAATACCTACACCTCATAAGGTTGTCAGGATCAAATGGAAGAGCATACGTGGAAGGCCACACATGATTGCCTCTTCCAGGAAACTATACGCTTTAAACTACTTTTGTTATTATAGAATAAAGAGCTGTATTCCGTTTTTTTTAAATTTCAGAATCTCAGGGGTGCTTGAGTGGCTAAGTCATTAGGCGTCTGCCTTCAGCGCAGGTCATGATCCCAGGGTCCTGGGATCGAGCGCCAAATCAGGCTCCCTGCTAAAGGGGAAGTCTGCTTCTCCCTCTCCCACTCCCCCTGCTTGTGTTCCCTCTCTCTAGCTATGTTTCTCCCTGTCAAATAAATAAATAAAATCTTAAAAAAAACTTTCAGAATTTCAGGCAAAGTGAGTCAACAGGGAGGAATGCTGTGGGAGAGAGGTCTCCTGGCCCCCATACTCACACCTGTACACTAATTGTACTTGATCACACCTAATGAGCAGGCCAGCCTCTTCAGGAGCTGTGACAGCAGGAGAGTGAGAAGAAGAAAAAGAATGGAGGAAGATAAAGTTTGCATTTAAAGCAGTTCCTTATTTTATATAGAGATGTCTAGAAGGATATTTAATATGATAAAAAGTAATGGCACAGTGATGGGGCTTTTGGATAACCTTTAACTTTCTGCTTTGTTCTTTTCTTTAATTCATATACTGAAAACACTCACATACTTGAAAACTACAGTTAATTTTGGGGGCTATGCCTTCATAAGCTTTTCATATAGCACTATTCATAATAGACAAGACAATCAAAGTATCCAACAACTGATGAGAGAAGAAACAAAATGGGATGTTATCCATAGAATGGAACATCATTCAGCAATAAGAAGGAATGCAGTACAACATAAGTCACAACACGGAGGATCCTTGAAAATATTATGCCAGTAAAGGAACATAACTTAAACAGAAAACTCCTTATCCACTTTTAAATATCACATTTTACATCTTCTCCCATGATCTCACAACTTTTTATGAACATCTTTTCTAAACTATTTATTTTTAACAGCTTTATTAACAGCCTTATTTATATTTATTTATATTTAACAGCTTTATTAAGATATAATTAACAGGGGCACTTGTTAACCACTGTGGCTCAGTGGTTAAGCATCTGCCTTTGGCTCAGGTCATGATCCCAGGGTCCTGGGATCTATCTAGCTCCAAAACAGGCTCCTTGCTTAGCAGGGGTACCTGCTTCTCCCTCTCCCTCTGCTGCTCCCCCTGTTTGTGCCCTCTGTCTGACAAATAAATAAAATCTTTTTTTAAAAAAGCTATAGTTAACAAACACCAAAGTATACATATTTAAAGTACAAAATTTGAAGTTTTGACATACTATACACATCACTATAGTCAGGACAGTGAATATACCACTCCCACAAGTTTCCTCACACTCTCTGTAATACCTCACTCCCATCTCTCCCTGTTGCTGGGCAACCAATAACGTGATTAATGTCACTACAGTTTAGTTTGTATTTTCCAGAGCTTTTAAGATTTTATTTATTTGAGAGAGAGAATGAGAGAGAGAGAGAGAGAGCAGGGCCAGGGAAAAGACAGAAGCAGGCTCCCTGCGGAGCAAGGAGCTGGATGCAGGTCTCCATCCCAGGACCCTGAGATCATGACCTGAGCTGAAGGCAGATGCTTAACCAACTGAGCCACTCAAGCATCCTTGCATTTTGATTTTGAAATGAGACTGAGCCACTCAAGCGCCCCTCCAGAGTTTTATATAAATAGAATCATGCATACATAATCTTTTCTTCTGACTTCTTTTACTCAGCGTAAATGTTTTTAGGTTTATCTACGTTGCTGTGTGTTTTAATAGCTTATTCCTTTATAATTCCTGAATAAGATTCCTTTGTATGGACAAATCATTAAAACATTTAGTTTGTTTACAAATTTAGGCTATTACACAAGAGCTACGATGAACATATGTATAAAAATCTATAGACATATGTGTTCATTTTTCTGTAGTATTGTTCTGTAGTTTTTTTGTAATTTCTTTGGTTTTGGCATCAGAATCATTTGGCCTCACTGATGAGTTGGGAAGAATGCCCTTCTACTTGTCTGAGAAAGTCTGTATAGAATCGGTATTATTTATTCCTTATATTATTCCTATATTATACTATTCCTATGTTCCACCTAGGCCTAGAGTTTTCTGCGAGAATGTTTTTAAATAAAGTCAATTTCTTTAATAAACATAGGACATATTAGATATCTATAGTCTACAGTGATGTCATTTCTCTCATTCCTTATATTGATACGTGTGTTTTTTTTTTCTCATCAGTCTGGCTAGATGTTATCAGTTTTATTGATCATCTCAAACACTAGCTTTTGGTTTCATTGATTTTTCTCTATTGTTTTTGTTTTCAATTTTTTTTTAGATTTTTTTTTATTTTTCATTTCTTTTCAGCGTAACAGAGTTCATAGTTTTACACCACACCCAGTGCTCCATGCAATGCGTGCCCTCCACAATACCCACCACCTGGCTCCCCCAACCTCCCACCCCCCACCCCTTCAAAACCCTCAGGTTGTTTTTCAGAGTCCATAGTCTCTCATGGTTCATCTCCCCCCCAATTTCCCTCAACTCCCTTCT